>NW_004624757.1:22278440-22294027 GCF_000247695.1 Heterocephalus glaber
TCAACATTGTGCTAATCTAAAACTGGATAAAGATAATAGAAGAAAAAAGTATGAACATAGATAGAAATTTGTTTAACAAAACAAACTCTTAGAAGTCAGATCTGGCAGTGTGTAGAAAGTGGTTTTGTTATAGGGATTGGCCAAAGTATTTTGCTGCTCGCTCACCATTGGCTATCCTAGCTCTTCATTTCTCTGTCTCTTTAATTCTGTTTTTGGGTTTTTCTTCTTGGCATGCGCCAAGGCAACCCACTGTATTCTCTGATAGGGAGACTTTATTGTAAAGCAGATACAGAGAAATTTAAGCCTTCAAGTGAACAGTCTGGCAGTGACAAGTAAGTATCTGCACAGAATGCAAGTTTCAATATCTTTTTATGCACCCAAAGGTTCAGAGAACAATGGTGATTATGACATTGACATTCTTTAGAGGTTATTTTGGAAGTGCAAAATGTCTTCCTTGTTACCACAGGGACCTTAACCATGTAAGAAACTTATGAAAGAAATTCACAAAAGACAAATTTCTAATCTAAATCAGATCTCAGCTCAAGGTGGGAGAGTCTTCAGAGAATGTCCCCTTTCTGATTTCACTGGGTCACTGGCCATCATGACCAGGAATGCTGTGTGCCTTGCTTTGGAAATAGACAGATGGAAATGTATGTGCAGAACATGTAACTCTAACATGTCATTGTTCTCCTTGGAGTCATTTTTTATCTGAGAACTAAAAAATGATTATAAATGTATTGTACACGGAGGTCTTTGTTTCTTCACTTAACTGTAACTGGAAAGCATGCTATTTTGTGTTTTTGTTTTGTTTATTTTGTTACTGGGGATTGAACTTGGGTCCTTGTGCTTGCAAGGCAGGCACCAGAACCAGTAAGCTAAATCCCAGGCCCAAGCATGTTATTTTGAACCCTCTTTGTCCCTCAGGCTTACTAATGTCTAACTACCTGCCTAAGAGTGGTACCAACAAAACAATACGGAAATTATTAGGGATAGAATTTAATCAAAATTTTCCATGCAATCCCAATTATATACCTAGCACTATCTAAAATCCTGAAGATTTTAGCAGAGATATCATGCTCAAGTAACTCACTGTAAGATGCTGAAGCAAATCTAAGACCCAAGTAACAACTGGATAATTATATAATTTTATCATCATCAATTAGTTTTTGCTACAAAATATGCCACCTCTAAACTTACCAACTTAAGATCACAATTGGGGGGGTACCAGGGATTGAACTCTTGGCCTTCACAATAAGCTACATTCTCAACTGTTACTTAAAATTATTATTATTTTTTTTTGTATTTTGAGACAAGATCTTGCTAAGTCACTAAGTTTCCCAGGCAGAGCTCTAATTTGCAATCCTTCTGCCTCATATACACACCCATCCACCACCCACCCCTTGTGTGCTGGGATCACAGGCTGCACCACCGCATCTGGCTGCAGTGACTTTTTTAGCTAGCAGTTTTGTGACTTTGCAGTGTCAGCTGGTGGTTTTCTGTTAGGTTTGCCTCTACCCACCATGCAGCTGCAATTGTTGGTTGGATGGCTGGGGGGCTGTATGTCTAGGACAGCCACATTGGTGCTGACTGTTGGTTGGTGCTAACCCTGATCAGGGAACAGGGGTGAATGGGCACATGGCTCCATCTGGATAGACTGAAATTTTCACATATGTGTCTCAGAGTTCTCACAAATAGCAGGAGGATACAAGCCCCAAGGCCTTTTCAATTCTCTCTGCAACATTTTTCAAGTCTATTTGCATCACATTTGCTTATTGTTGCTTTGTCCTAATTTTGTCAAATGGCCAGGTCGAAAGTCATTATGGGAAGGTATGTCCAAGGGCATGAACCAGGCACAAGGAAGCATGAACAAATTGAGGCCCTTACTGCAATAATCTACAAGTAATGTCATAGAATAAGTATTATTTTGTAACCAAGTCTTATTTAAACCTAGTCTTAGGTACTAAAAGATAGGGTATAGTCAAAAATAGGCTGCAAGAATTATGAGACAAAATTAGTATGGCTATACTAGTTTAAAAAGAACCTCAAGGAAAGAACAGCATGTAATGTGTCTCAGAATGGACAGAAATTACATGCACATTACATGCACAGAAATGAATCTATGGCCAGAAGGTTAGGACTGTAAATGAGCAATATAACTGTAAAAAAAGCCATAGCAAGACAGAGAAGATGACATATGTATAGACTAGTGAAGGAATAAACCTAAGTAGGATATATGGCCATTGGGCATACTAGAAAATAAGATTAAAAAGGCAAAATCATCATAAATTATAAATCTGGGCATTTAAAGGTCAGGAACACTTTAAATTGTTATAGCTCCAAGACAGCTACAATATTTTAGGAAGAATCGTTGAGTAATGTAATTACAGATGAATGAGGGCAGGGGTGAGAAGTTAAAACCAGATATATATTTATGATAATAATCTAGATAAAGAACTACTGTTGAGAATAGAGAAACTGGTGCAAATATAGGAAATATATTAAATGAAACCAAGGAGAATGAAAAAATTTGATACATTTTATATAGTAAATATTAGAATTTTGAAATTTAGTACCTGTTTCCTCCCCAATTCCCAGAGCTGAAGTATCCCTACATCTGTGGTATTTTAGAAGTGACTGCCTACATTGTCATTAAATGCCCCACATTTCCTGCCTCTGAATACTCTGTGGCTTGTCAATCTCATTAAATCTCACTGAGGTAAAGTACAAGAGTACTCTGAATATGAATTTATATTAATGAGGACAATGTCTGTATTTGTTTCTTTTTCCTGTGACTTTACACGATCAGTTTATATTTATTCTATAAAACTAACTAAATTCCTCAATAATTTTACAAAGTCAGGCTATCTTCCAAATCAATTTACCTTCAAATATTTGTACAGGAAATGCTCTAAGAATGTTACAATTTTAAAATTTAAGCCTATTGAAGTTTCAGGGACTTACTAGACATGGGAAAAATTTTTAAATCATTGGGGAAATTTTTAGCTCTGTAAGAATGATCCTTTTTTTTTTTAGCATTATCAAGCTGCCTTTATGCATTCCTGTAGTGTATGGATGTACAATCAAGTGCAGTATTCAGCACAAGTGATAATTAGTCCTGTAGTGGCCCTTTAATCACATAAAATATGAATGCAAACTGTCAGTGCGGGCTTACCAGCTTTCATCTTACAAACAAGGCAATGCATCTGTGTGAAAGTTGCAGAACAGGTGTAAATGAGGAACAAGAGCTTCTCCTTTCCCATCTCCTTCCTCCCTCAATGCACACCTATGCAAGTTTTACTTCACTTTATAATTTCCGTAGAATTATAATTTTCTTTGGAATAACTTGCTAAATACTGAAAATCACCTCATCTCAATGGGCATATAAGATCAAAGAACTGTTGTTCTAGTAAATAAAATAGATTCACATTATGGCCTTTATGACAAAAAAGAATTTAAAATAAATTTCATGTTTCTACAACTCATCACCTGTACTAAAAGCTTGTTCAGGAGTAAAAATTATCTTTCACCATTTATATTTTATTAAATGTAAAAAAAAATCAATAATAGCAGCAAACAAAATCCATAATGCAAAGAGTTCTTAACTTATGGTAGTTTGATTTACAGTTTTTCACCTGGATAATGTGAAAGCAACACTTAAGTCAGTGGAAACTGTGTTTCGATCTTCTCCAGGGCTAGCAATAGACCCTGTAAAACCCTCTCCATATCATTCTTAGCAACAGCCAGACGCGGCTGCCAGTCAGTGCCACAATCCTGAGTGTGAACAACTGATAGTCTCCGCAATGTTATGTGCTGCTAAGCCACAGTGTTCAGCCGGTTGGGTGTATTGAATGCAGTTTTGATGGTTTATTGGGACACAACCTCCTTGTAAGTCAAGGAGTGTCTCTATGGAAACATACAGTGAACGTATGTGTCTTTCCATAAATGAGATTAAAACCATTTGTGATGAGGAGACTGACAATAGATAACAAACTTCTTTTTATAAAAACTGATAGTCTAAATAAAAGAGGAAACTTCTCAGAGACATATTTAAAGCACAGTTAAAATAGAGAGGGCACCACTAGAGGGCAGTGGCCCCTTCACGTGCCATAACTAGTATCACTTAAGTATAACTTCCTATACCTATAGCTGTTTAATATTTCTTCCAGTTAATATTCAATTATTTTTTCCTCCTACTGAAAGTAATCTGTTACTTAGTTTTATTAACTTTGAAATCCCCCTAACTTAGTGGTGACATTCCTGAAAGTGAGAACTTGATAGAACATTTAGAATTGATTGCATTCTAATCAAATGTCTTAGGAATAAGGTAACGCTTGGGATTTGGGAACAAAATCACTTCTCACACTAGGTTCTATGCTTACAAATAAAATTAAGCCTATGCCTGGCAAACATTATAGATTGCCTCTTCTCAAGGCACACTTTGCCCTTTATCCCAGCAAGGAAGCAGCTGCAACGAGAACCTTTGCCCAGAATAGATCTCCACCAGCCTGTCAGTCCACCTGGAATCCATTAGGATGGTGGTTCCCAGCCTTGCCAAGCTGAAGCTGAAGGCCTTTTACAGTCATAACCTCACAGATCACTGTATGATGAATCTTAAAGTCTTAGGATCTCTCTCTCTCTTTCTCTCTCTCTCTCTCATCAAAAAGATTCTATCTCAAAATACTATCACTTTGGAAACACCTTTTAATGATTTACTGTTGTATTAGTCACACTGGTATATATTGAAGTAGTACAAATACACAAAATATATTGCTTAGTCAATAATAAGGCTCACTGCCTAAGCAGGTTCATGAGACCTTGATATAAGCCCATTATCTGACCTTTACCTACAGAACAAGTTCTGGGGTCTACAAAGAGGGAATTATTGAATTATGTATTATGCCACCAAACCTCCACTTTCAAGATGGAAATATCTTATTTTCTGATTAGTTCCTTTTTAAAACCTCACCAACTCTCAGAAGTGAACAAATAAGCATCTTTCTGCATACAATTAAGAAAGTATACAGTTCCTGGCATTCATCAAGTAGCATACCTGAAATGTGTGTGTGTAGCTGTCTACACATGATCTTCCTGTGAAAATTTACTAAGGTTAACGTTTTTAAATATCAATGGAAGTTTGATCTCTCAAAGACGTCAATTCCAAATACAGTTTGTATGACTTGAACGTCTTTCTTTGGTGTCCTACTAAGTATGTAATGTGCATGCTTAGCTCAAATTTCCTGCAGGTTTTGACATCATAGACGAAATATCTCCTGGCACTGTTAAAGAGTATCTGGCATCAAGTAGCTCTGAAGAGAGCCAAGATTCCATGGCTTGTGTTAGCCGACCGTGAAACTCCACCAGTGATTATGGGAAAAGGCAAACTGCGTCTTTAGAAAAATACAAGTAAGTTACAAAGTAACTTTGTGTATGCTCCGCTTCTATTTCTCATTGGAATTTATCAACCAAAGGACAAATTTTTAGTAGCTAAAATAATCATGCCTCCATGCTTTTATCATGGTAATGTTTGAAATACAATAAAGACCATATGTAGTACTAACCTGAAGAAAACAAACTTCTCAAAAGACAGCATTCAATTCCAACATCAATTAAGAAGCTATCACATAATATGGGGGGGGAATAATTGATTATATTTTTCTATTCCTCAAAGTTATTTTACTGTAAAAGAGAAGTGATTATTCTCTCTCTTGCCAAATATTGTTCCTGAAATATGAAAGATAGGTCTGTGGGTCACAGGCTAGCTTGTCTGTAGGTTATGCTGGCATTGCCCACCCTTTTAAAATACAAAGTCCTTTTGAACTTCATAGCTCCACAACCTCTCACATGGTAAGGGTATGAGTCAGATAATTCTAGGGCTGGGCATTTAGCTCAGTGGCACCTCGCCTGCCTCGCAAGCTCAAGGTCAGGAATTCAATCTCCGGTACCAAAAAACAAGAGTCAGATAATTCTAGGTTGTATGTGCATTTGTGGGCCCTGGATATTACACAGAATTCTCTGGAATTTGGGGCCCATTGGTTGGGAAATGCTGATTTAAGCTAACCTTCACTTCTGAGATCCAGAGAAAGTAAGAAATTTATACAAAATTACATAATTAACTTGGATCAGCTGAAATACAGCGCTGTAAGAGAACTGAACTAAAAGTATCTTCAAGGCTTGTCTCATACAATTTCCAATACCTCAAAATTACAGATTAAAGTAAGTACATAGAATCACTGAAAGCAAATTCTTCTGGTTATTCTGAGGACTGTATGTTCAGGCACATTTACCAGCTAAGTGCTGAGAACACTACCACACTTTATATCTGGAATCTCTGAAGGGTATTCAGGAAACTTATAAATAGAAGGTTACAAATGGTTTGATGTTGGTCTTAAGACATAAATAATGTTTAGCAGGTGTCAAACTAAGGCCTGATTCTGTGTGATATATTCATTGGTGACCTAGATAAGACATTGGCAACCTGAAGAGCCAAAATCTCTCAAAAGTTTACATTGTAGGAAGGCTTTCCTGGTCTCCTGCTTATAGTTTGGCCCTCTCTTCTTCTCCCATAATGAAATACCATTTCATTCTCATAGTTCAACTGATCTCACCAAGAAGTTAGACCATATAATTACCACTAAACTATGAATGACTAATAGAAGAACCCTTCCAAGTGTCTTAGAGATCTTCCAAAAGCATACTATTTAGTAGGTAGCAATAGACACCTCTGTGTTGTTTGCCAATGAGACTATTTCCTCCTGTCTGGTCTGAGCATAATTCCTTCAAATTGTTAACATTTTTTTTAAAAACTCCAGCACATCTAAAATCACAGCATTTTTTCTTTTTAAGTCTGAACTAGACTTCTGACCCCTTCTCTGTATATTCATATAGACAGTTTATCAATGAGACGCAATCAGCATATGCAATGAAAATTTTCATTTCTGATTTATATAATGTGAATATATTCCTGTTTGGAGGTGTAGACTAATATTTAACAACCTCTCAAAACACCCCATCTCTCGTTTTATATATAATTATATTTCTTTTGTTGTTATTGTTTGTTTTCTAATTTGTGCTAAAATTTGAAGAAGAATATGACGGTACCTTCAATATTATCAGAGACACCAGATTCTTCTGTTAGTATCACTTAGGTCTAAAAATTATTACCAGAAGTAACAAAGATGTCTATGGTGACATAGACTGTTACAAAATAGAGTTTTAGTCATATGTAGTATATTCTTTTTTTATATGTATATACCAGGGATCGAACTCAGGACCTTTCACTTTCAAGGCAGGCTGCAGAAGCACTGAGCTAAATCCCCAGCCCTCAGGATATTCTTAATGAATGCAATGCCACTTTAAAAAATGAAAATAATGCCATTTGGGGGAAAAAGAAATGCCATAAAGGTTTGCAAATAAGGATACTTAGAAACAACCACAAGCATCTGACAGGTCAAGAAAGTACGCTGTCTCATGTAGACTTTGCTATTAAAAATATTCCAGTGATGTATTTTTATAGCCAGGGAAAGGAAAATGTCCATAAATAGCTGTAGGAAGTTTGGCCAAGAGCTTAAGTTGCCAGTGAAAATATTAAACTGACCATCGTTAGAAATATTTCAAGTTGGGCCTGGGATTTAGCTCAGTGGTTTTGCCGCCTGCTGCGCAAGCGCAAGGACCTGAGTTCGATCCCTGGTACCAAAAAAAAAAAAATTTGAAAAAAAAATCGCTTCTCGGCCTTTTGGCTAAGATCAAGTGTAGAAATATTTCAAGTTTTGTACTTTAAAAGGCAAAAATAAGAAACTGGATTATATTAACATGTACATTTGTAGAATTATATTCTATTTGCCATATTTGTATTTTTGTAAATTTATCACTCTTTCTTTCTCCATTTTAACATCCTATGTCTTTCTTCATCTCAAATTTTATTTTCATTCATTATAGATTTAAATGTGTATTTTTGTTGCTGCTGTTCCTGAGTTTGGATTTTAAAAATCTTATTCTGGAAACTTCTCTTTCTGAACATTAAATCATTTCTGTCTAAAAGTCAATTTCTTTGTAAGGAAAGACAATCTATGTGGGTGTGAGAGATTAGAAGGGGAAACATCACCTGACCCTAGAAATCTGTTCCAATAAGATGTCCTTTATCCTGACAGAAGCTTCCTCAGGTGTTAGCACTTGGCACTCAACCATGAACTGTGACTTGGCAGCTGTACACTCTCATCCTAACTCAGGTTTGTGAATTTCATAATTTTTTCCCTTGAGAATAGCCAATGGCGAGCTGGCACAATACCATGGAGCACAGCTTTCTGAAGAGCACCTTGCCCAAGTTCATATAAAGAATATGGTACTGAGTCCCAGCTGGAGAAGAAAGCCCCCCTCTTCTGAGTAGCAATCCAAAAGATGTGGAGGATTTGCAGCCTGTCTCTGACTGCCTTCTCAATTTGTTTGTGATAGAGAGCTAACAGAAAACTCAGGTACTAATTGGCAGAATCAGAATGATGATCTGATTCATGGTGTCTTTCAACTTATTAAGAATGATGATGATTTATTTATTTGTAATACCAATTGACAGGACAATTACTTCACTAGTTGTAAATCTAAAAACTGAACAGCTTCTTAAATCTAAGTCTTCCATGTTTCCACTCCTTCCTCTGCCAAGTTCGGGAGAGTCACTTTAGCTCTTGATTTACGCCCCATTTAGAGAATGCAGCAGAGGACAGGAAGGAATAGGACCATAGTCAAGAAGCAGGATCAGGGATATACTTTAATCATCTTTCCAGTCTTCTTTATTTTGGAATCTATCTCATTTGTATTTTCTTTAGACATGGACAATATTCTCCCTTGTCTTAAAGTATAGGTACTTATCCTCATTAATATACTTCTCTTTAGCCTCTATTCTCACAAATCTTCACTAGTTACTTCAGAAGAGGTAATCTTAGCTCACAATTTTGGTAAATACATTCAGTTTTAATGTAACACCCTCTTCAGAATTCTTTCAATAAAGGACCAATGGCATTTCTTCTGGCTCTCTGCCACTGAAAGCCACAAGAGGTTAAATGTCAACACCACCCCCTTTCCTTGTTTTCCTCAGTTACTGAGGTTCTAAATTCTTACTGAGAATTTCAATGTAAACATAAGTTTGCAATGATTTTCATACCATGTTCCCTGCCACTTCTGAGCTACCTAAACATCTGCAAGGTTATATGTAAAGGTGCATACAATGACCACAAATGGATACAATTTGTTTTCCTCATTTCTTCTACAATTTCACTAATAAGATTGAGGTATAGGGACATGAAAAATTAGGCCATTTCAGATGGCTGTTTCATGACTCACCACCAATTATTGTGAGATACATTTGATAATTTAACCTTTTGATATGTTTAGTTTCAAAACAATAAGAAAAAGTTGCTGCTTTGCTCTTGGCAAAGTATATTCATTTTTTGAATCAGAAAAATAATGAGGTTCTTATTGTTGCTTATGTGCTTTACGTTTGCCTTCGGCAAGTACAGTGTATTAAAATTAATAAAGACTTTTAGAATTCTAATTTCCAAAACATAGTCATACATAAACTTAAATGTACTACAAGTTGATTAGAAAATTGTACTATCAGGTGTCAACAATGAAGCTTGTTTTACATGTAAAGTGTGCCCAGCAAACAATACTGGGAGTAGAGCCAAGTCATTTCTTTCACTTGTACTTCCACAATAAGTCTCCAGCCCTAAGTGCTTTCCCTTCCTCTGTTATGCCCTCTGACTAATCCACCCACTCAAAATCTTTCCTGTTTACTCTGTAAAAGAATGGAAGAATAGTATTTACAAAACCTTTACCCCTTAGCAAATGTACCCAACATACAATCTTGCCCACAGGGACATGCAATAAATGTCATTTTGAAAATCTTTTAAAAGATATCCCTTTATGAATTTCACAGGTCAAGAAAAGAAATAACCCAAAGCTGAACGCAGTAGCTTGGCTCTCCATTAACACTGTTACCATCAGAGCATGCTAGAGCCTGAGAGAGAGCTTCAAATTCTTTAAGATTTTTACCTTAACACACCGTCCTGAATCTACAGAATCCGTATCAACATTTGAGAAGAGTTGGCCTTGATTAGGCAGAAATCAGGAATCAATCCTTCTCTTCACCTTGTTTATTGAGTTTTGTGGAAGACATTATTAAACATGAACAAAAGTTTGTTTCTGAAGTCTGAATTTAAAAATAAACTTTCAGGGCCCAGTATTTAGCTCAGTGACATGCACCTGGCTGGCAAGCACAGATCCTGAGTTCGATTTCCGCTACCCCCCCCAAAAAAAAACAACTTTCATTAACACAGTAGGTATTAACCCATCATCATTTCCATTATAGAAATAAACTGCTTTCAACAAAGAATCCCAGGAAACATCTATAAATGATTCTACCTCCAAAAGGTCAACTAGTTAGTTTTACTTTCTTCCCTTTGTGAGAATTTTAGAGACCATCTTGTCTCTTTAAAAAAGACTTCGCATAGTTCTCCATAAATTAGGAAATGTTTGGATATTGCTGCAGATGCACAGCTCTGAAGCAATTGGATAATTAAAGAGGGAATAAGACAAGTGTGGTACACACCGGTAATCCCACAACTCTGGGAAACTGAAGCAGGGTATCACAAGTTCAAGCCCAGCCTGGGCAACTTAGTGACTCAGCAAGACCCTGTCTCAAATTTAAAAATTAAAAATAGGACAGGGGACGTACCACAGTGTGATGACCCAGGGTTCAATCCCCAGTACTGCCCAAAAAAAGTCTACTGAGGGAGTCATTCTCACCATGTAGCTTCAGGGAATGTGTGGAAATATTTTCAAACCAACCTACTTGTCTTATTTCCCATCTCCAACATACTCCCAATTCTGCAAGATGCTTCGGTGACCAGGGTGAACTGCCTATGGAAAGCACAAACCTTTCTGCAGCACTTTTTGTCTCTACCCAATGTACCACTCTCCACCACCACCTTTGACAGTTACACCACTGCCCTACCACTGCCAGTTATCAAATCTCAAAGTCACTGTTGGCTCTTCCTGTCTGTACTTTCCCTCCTCTGTGGTTCCAGAACCTGCTGCAGTCTTCTTTATAGGCATCTCTCTCCACACGCACCAGCAGAGCAGTCCCTTTTACAAGTATTTATAATTTACCACTTGACTTTTACAATCTTTTGCCCTTCAGCTTCTTTCCCCTTTAATCTCACTAATTGCTCTTTGTCTTATATAAGAAAATCATGACTGTAAGCCACAGTTGACAATAAACATAAGGTATCATTATTGTACAATTTTACTAAGTAATTAACATCAACTAAGCTTTGTTCTTATTCCTTGACACCCAACAATCTAGGCCAGGGCTCGGAAGGGGAGGTCTCGGTCCTCAGCTCCCAGCTCAGGCTGCTGGCTTGTGAGACAGGTCACATGGAGGTAGGATAGAAGAAATAAAGACAGGTAGAAAGGGGACAAGGAAAATCAGAATTTTATAATTGTACTTTTAAGAAAAACTGCAGCTTCAGGACCCAAAAGTTAATCAAGACTTTGTCCCTTCCAGGAAACTCACTCAAAAAAAAAATTCCTAAGGTTCTGAAAGACAAAATAAGCTTATAAATTGGGCTCTGGGCCTATGTATTTCACCTGTAAAATTGTGCTTCTCCCACAGACTCAGTCCTCAAGGAAGCAGCAGTATCAGTGGGCAATGTATCTCAATTTCAAACACATGTGAATAGTTTCCATTCTAACATACCCTGCTAATGAGTAACCTGACAAACGGCAGGAACATACATCCTAGGTCACCCATCTTAAAGACTCCTCCAAGACACCATAAATACACCCAGCTACAAATATAGTGAGTCTTTCTTGGGGTCCACACTCTATTTCTGTGAATGTGTATTTTAAAATTTCTGCATAATAAATCTCTATTCATCTTACTGTTGTGTCCTGATAATTCTTTTCCACAGGGGATTCATGAGCCTACTTTGAAAACCTCCTTTGACCCTGTCCAGTGACAACGTGAAATTCATCTCCAGGGTCACACCAGAGGTGATTCACTCAATGACACAGATCAGCAACTATGTTGAGTCAAGTGGGAATTTGTTCTAAGTCTTCCCTGAGAAGTGAGGGGAAAATGCAAGTAGAAATAGGCATGAAAGCTTGAACCCAGCTTCTGCAAAACCAAAAACAAGGAGGTGGCAGAGAGCAGGTGGTGAGACACAGAATGGAAGGAGATAGTGTAGCAGATGGAGAAGTGTGAAATAACAGGCTAGCCTACCCCTAAGAACAGCCCTGCTCTAGTTCTTCTAGAGGGCTTTGTTTCACTACACACACACACACACACACACACCCCAAAAATTGGCTCAAAGAACTTTGTTTTTCCCTCATTTCCTTCTTCCTTTTTCTCTCTCCTCTTTATGTTGATCTACCAACTTCTCTGGCCTTTTTCTCACTTTTGTTTTTTTCCATTTGTTTGATTTTGTTTTGTTTGAGTTTTCCGTTTGCTTTCTCCATTCTCCCAGTCTGTATAAGCAAATCCAAAATCCAGTTTTGAAAATACATAGTTCTTCTCACACGGAGAGGAGAGAAGCCTGGGTCACCTAGTTCCCCTACAGCACATGGAGATTCTTTCCCCATTACAATAACATCTTGAACTGTTTTCTAATATTTTCAAGGCATGTATATTAATTTGTTTCCTCAACTGGGCTGAAAATTTTTGTACAAATAGGAATGTCTTACTCTTCTCTACATCCATTTGTATTTTTTCGTGAAAGACATGTAGTGATAGGTCTGACCCCTCCCTGTCTGCTCCCCTCCAGCCACCCAATTTCCTGAGCTCCAAAGTAATCAGAGCCCTTTCCTACGTCCTGTGCCTGGGTTCCTTGCCTGAGCCTGGGAACAATGCCTACTCTGCTTGGACATGACACACCCACTCCACCTGCTAGGTCATAGTACTTGTTGCTATAGCTGGGTACTCAGCCATTCTTGCTCCCCCAATCTCACACCCCTCTTCATGATACCCCACCTCAGCCCATCTCACTAATCCCCCTACCCTCTCCATAAAAGATCCAGCTGAATAAACTGGACTCTGACTCTCCTTTGGAGGTACTGCAAGAGGTCCTGCCTGAACCCCAATTCAGGCTGGCTGTTCTTTCCTGGGTCATCACTGTTTACCATATAGTAGCCACTAAAATGCTGACAATCAATGCACATATAAGATATACTTGTATGGTGAATGTTTGTTATATGTGCTACTGAATACTTAGGAGGAAAAAAACTGTAGGAGAAACTAAATAATTATGAGCTTATTATGGAACTTAAATCAAGTGTGAAGGACAAGAGAATATATGAAGTGATTTTTAAAAGTAATTTTGTTTCAATGGATTTTTGTGTAATATATGTTATTGGGGAATCTGTACCACGTGCTAGTTATTCCTCTACTGCTTTACATGTGATGTCACATTTATTTTTTTATAATATTTACACCAGTATGAGATAGGAACTGTTATTATCCCTAATTTCCTACTCAAGAATTAGAACTGAGTTTTAATCAGTGATGATCCACATTTCTGTGGTTGCCATCCTGGCCCCATTACTCCAACCCCCTGCATCATAGCTGCTCTCAGACTTCTAGTGAAGCCCAAGATCATCAAAAGGGAACCAAGAAGTCCATCCAGCACCAGTCATACTGATAGATCAAAATTAAGCATAAATGTTGTACCCAGATATATTGACAACAGAGTGTGGAGAAGTTTCGAGGACCACATCATAATGCCCAGCACTGGTCATGGAAGCAACAAGAAAGCAAAGCATATGCTCACCAGTGTCCTCCAGAAGTTCCTGGTCCACAGTCAGGAGCCAGAAGTGCTGCTGGTGTGCAGCCAATCTTTCCACATGGAGATTGTGCGCAGTGTTTCCTCCAACAACCACAAAGCCACAGTGAAAGCACAGCCTGGGGGCCATCAGTCACCAATCCCAATGCTATGCTTCATAGTGAGGAAAATTAATAGATGGAAAATGAACAGACAGCTCTTGTGCATTTTACTCATACTTAAAACCATAGAAATTGAAAAGAGAAAGAAAAATCAAGAGCACAAAGCAATAATTTGCCCAAGGTCACCCAGACAATAAGCTTTGGAGATAAGAGTCAAACACAGGAAGCTTGGCACCTTAGCCTTGTTTTACCTTCCCCCTATGCTACTGCTTCAGTACAAAGCACACCCCAGTGGAGAAAGCATGACCAGCAACTCCAGCCATCAGACATGTAATCGTTAATTTTGTGTGTTCACCTACCTGGGCCATGGGGGGCCCAAATATTTAAGCAAACTTTAATCTGAGTGTTTTTGTGAGGGTGTTTGGATGAGAGAACCATTCAAGTTGGTAGACTGAGTAAAGCAGCTTGCTTTCTTTAATGTGTGTTGGTCTCATCCAATCTTTGAAGGCCTGAAAAGAACAAAAGAGTGACACTCCCTCTAGTAGAAGAATTCCTTTCGCCTGACTGTTCACACTGAAATACCATTTCTTCCTGGGATTTAACCCAGCCAGCCTCTGGATTGGAATTACATCGTCCTCTTTCTGGGTCCTCAGACTTCTGACTCAACCTGGAGTGACACCATCAACTTTCCTGGCCTCCAGTTTCCCATTTTGCACTGTAGGGCTCTTGGGACTTGTCAGCTGACTCTGGTGAGTCAGCTCCTTATGATACATGTCTTTCTGTGTTCACAAATACCCTAGTGGCTCTGTTTCTCTGGAACATGCTGATAAATACAATACTTCACCTATACATACTATGAGGAATGGAGGTTACTTTTTGAGATCTTTGGATTTTCTTATGAGGAGAATGAGCAGACTCCTACATTATCCCCTTTAAGACATCATTTATATTACCTTACACTACAACGTACTATCCTGAGTTGCAGTTCTTAGATGTTCAGGAAAAAAATGACTTTGAACTTTAATTTTCTAGTGATCAATATAAATGTCTGGGACCTCAGGAATTAGTATTCATGTCTCAACATAGTCATGTAACCAACACTGTAGAAATGCAACATGAGTATTGATCTGTTGTGGCCTGTGTAAGTCTATTAAAATGTGGACATGATTTAGGCTCTTTAGCCATCAGTTTAATAGTAGTCCACTATAAGAGACAGGACTCTCTTTTTCACTATTGTGTTTTTCCTCTAAAATACTTAATGTTTTTGTCTATAACTTGAGTCTGCTTTTAGTCTCAAATGAAAATACTGCGCTCTGTTTTTCTTCTTAAGCAAGTCTCAACTATTCCCACATACTTTGTAGTTTTTATTTGTAGGTTTGATTGTCACTTGAGATTTTGTAGTTGATTTTCAACTTAGAAATCTTACAGTTGGGAGGTGTGCATTCGTGTGAGTAATTGATCAACTGTATAAGGTTATGTTGAAATAGTATCTCCAATTTCAACAACCTGTCATTTAGTTCCTTATAAAACTATTTTTTATGTACAATTATTATGTGCTAATCAAATATTTTTTGTATTAAATTCTTTTATTGGGACATTGTAGGTATACAACACAATTACATTTCTCATTGGGAATTGTACCTTTATATAATGCATCTTG
>NW_004624757.1:22299045-22317072 GCF_000247695.1 Heterocephalus glaber
CTGCTGGTGCAGGCACGGCTCACCTCCTATGTGCTGGGAGCGGAGTTAGATTGGCATGGAAGCCTCCTACTCTGCACTGGCAGCCATGGCATTTTGACCTGGAAGACTTCTACTCTGCACTGGGAGCTGTGGCACTTTGACCCAGAAACCTCCTCTGTGCTGGGAGCTGTAGCACATTAGCCAAGAAGCCTCCTCTGTGCTGGAGCAGTGGTAGGTTGGCCCAGAAGCCTCATACTCTGCACTGGGAGCTGTGGCACATTGATCCAAAATTGTCCTTTGTTCTGGGAGCTGTGGCTCATTGAACCGGAAATCTCCCTTGCACTGGGAGCTGTGGCATGCCAACCAAGAAGCCCACTCTGCATTGGGAGCTGTAGCACACCAACCTGGAAGCCTTCTCCATGCTGGGAGCAGTGACACATTGACCTGGAAACCTCCTCTGCACTGGGAGCTGTGGCACGTTGACCCAGAAGCCTCCTCTGTGCTGGGAGCTGCCAGTCTTTCTTCCTTTTAAGTGATTATCTTAGGTATTTTGTTACAGTAATGGAATGCTGACTAACACATCCATGATAGAAGAAAAATAAAGTGAGATCTATAATAGATAATAGATTTAAACCCAACCTAACTATCCTACTTAGTGATATTTAATCAAATGAAATGAAGCCTATAGAGAAACTTGTAAGTAAGTAAATTTACATAAACAATAAACAACTCAAAAAATCCACTGACTCCTAAATGGATGAGCAAATTGTGATAATATCCAAGTAATGAAATAGTATACAGCAATAAAAAGGATCAAAATTTATATACATAAAACATGGATGAATTTCAAAAATGTAATGCTAAAACAAATAAGATATCTACAAAAAACACTACATAAATGTTTATATAACATTCTAAAAAAGTAGAAACTATAGCAAAAGAAAGACAATCAGTAGTTTCCAGTAACTGCGTGCCAGGAGGCAGGGATATGTGCAGGGAGAAGATTGACTATAAGGAACAAAGAAGGAACTTTTGTGGATGATGGAACTACTCTTCATCTTCGTTGTGATAATGGTTATACAGAGCTATATATTTATCAAGGCTCACTAAATTATACATTTAAAACTCAATAAAAATCAATAAAGCTACCATTATAATGAATGAATGATTTGACAATCATTTCTTTAAAAATAGCAAGTTGACATTATAAGTGAGCTGGTAAACACTTTTGAAATAAGACCTGGATGTGTGTAGTAAGATAACTCATTGGAAGAATGTTAGGGGGGAAATAGAATAGTCCCATGTTCCAGGAATTTCTGGACTAAGTATATTAATAGGAACCCTAATCCTCTCCCTATAGGAGTCTATTAAAGTGGCCCTGAGAGCCTTGGGTACTCAGTAATCTAAACAGAAAGAATGACTTCATTACAACTTGTATGCTCCCTGACTTCATATTAAAGGCATCAGGTAATATGGCAAGTTGGAATACCGTTGTATTTGTTCCCTAGCTCTAAAGAGCAAACAAACAGGCCTGTGTAGCTAACCGAGGCCAACTGGTTTTGCTCTTAAGCAGGAACTGGATTAGGGACAGATGACAAATACTTTTGAATAGATGTGTGAAAGCCATTTTAGACCCAGAGGCAGAATGTATCACCCTACACGTGGAGCAGTATAAGGCATAGCTGGGAAAAGAAAGCAAACCTTAAACTAAGGAACAAATTTAAGTTACTGCCAAACATAAAGTTAGAAGGAGCTGAAGAAATACACCTGTCTGCTTCTAAAGGTCGCTGAAGGGTTAAGAGGGTGAATAGATTAAGCTGTAAATGCAGTGAATCATTCTGTCTGCTAATTACAATCTCTCATTTAACTACTTAATTCTTATTACCATGTTATTGGCATATTAAACATTTTAAATAAAACTAATGTTTTCAGGCATCACTTGGTTTTCTCTTAAACACTTCTGCTGTTCCATTTGTCTTGACTGCTCCACACATCTCAATAAACAGCATCTCCATTGATTCATCGAATCAGGAAAAAATGTTTAGATCAAAAGAAAATAAAAATACAGTTACACTCCATATATAAGTTATCAGCAAATTTTTTCAGATCTATTACTAAAATATTTATAATGTTTAACAACTTCTTACTGCATCTACTATTACCCTACCTGGATTCAAACTGCATGCCTCTCCTAACTAATTTCCCTGATTTTACTTTTACCTTTTAAAGTCTATATCTGTCACTTCTCAGAAGTACAAATGGCCAATAAGTACATGAAAAATATTCAACACCTCTCACCGTTAGAGTAATGCAAATTAAAATAACACCAAGATTCCATCTTACTCCAGAAAAAATGGCTATCAAGAAACCAAATAACAACAAGTGCTGGTGAGGAACCTTTCTGCACTGTTGGTGGGAATGTAAACTAGTACAACCATTTTGGAAATTAGTATAGAGATTACTCAAAAACTAAAACTAGAAATTTCATTCTATCTAGCTATTCCTCCTGTGAGTATCTTCTCAAAAGAGCTAAAACCATGTTTATAACAGTGCAGTTCACAAAAGCTACATCTTGAAAGTGACCTATATGTCTATTAACAGATGAATGGATAAAGAAAATGTGGTATTTATACACAGTGGTGTACTACTCTGCCATAAAGATAAACTTGAATCAATTGTTTAAAAAAATGGACGCACCTGGAGACCACAGTGTTAAATGAAAATAATCAGACACACAAGCTTAACTATCACATGATTTCTCTTATATGAGAAACCCAAAATATAAATAAAGAACACAATAAAAGAGAGGTAATAGGCAAAAGGGAGAAAGATCTTTTGCAAAAAGGAAGGGGACCAAGAGATGGAGGGAGGGGAGAGGAAGGGGATAAGAAAATAGCTAAGATGTGTTCTGTCCATGTACCAACTCCCAACTAAGAACACAACCATTATGCACTGCAAACACATATCAATAACAATTTTTAAAAAGTCTATGAAATTACATCCTCCCCCTGCTAAAAGCCCTCCAATGATTTCCTATAACACTATTGAAATTCAAAGACTTTTTATTGTCCCATAAGGCCAAACATCAATTGACCCTTGTCAACTTCATCATCAACTCCAACTTTTCTCCCACTAGTTAGTTTTACCCACACAAAACTTGCCTTCTCACTATGCTACAACAAAGCCAATGCAATTCTTTCTTGAAATATGTTTTTGCTTCTTGCTTATGTATTGCTCTTTGTAATATCTGAAAGACTCTTTCTCAGGCATTTGAGTAGCTCACTCTATAGTCTGCTTAAATGCCACCTCCTCAAAAAGCTCTCACACTACATTATCATCCTGTCCCTTCACACAATTATTCCCCGACCTCTTACCCTGCTTTATCAATCTTTATTGCAGTTTTTGCAGCTTGAAAATAATGTATGTGTATTTTATAGCCTGCAAGACACTGAAAAAGGTATAGTTGCATCCCTGAAACAGCGTCTGTCACAGAGCAGATGCTCAATAATTTTTTTTGAAGGAATGAACAAACCTTTGGTGTCTTTATTTAGAGAATTTAATGCAGGGTTTCCTACCATTGACTTACTATGTTCCTACAAGGCCTTAATCTGTTTACCAAGCACAGATCAATTGGAGATATGCATTGTTTTCCTTTCATTAGAGGAGTAAAGAAAGTACTAATCAAAAATAACTAAATCAACTCTAATATTGGTTTTTAAAATATTGCCAACAATCTAACATACTAGCATGGGTGGTTACTTATGTTTTGAAAACTTTGTCTCAAAGTGGGTAAAGAAAACATTAAATTCATTGTACTTTGGAGACCATTCCATCTATTCTTAGATGCACAGTCTTATTCCTGGTGTCTTCCAGAGGGAAGTTGGGTCCATTTGCATTAACTTCAGACTCACTTGCTGTAGAGAATCCCCCAGGTTTCACACATCTTCAGGGCTTCAGTGTTCCATATTAAGCTGAGTCACTGCAATCCAGCTGGTTCTGGAACACTGCCAAAGCTATGCACATCTTCAAAGGCCTTTTGAAATTGTGGGGTGGCACTGTGCTCTCTTAGAGTTTATTTGTGTTCTTCATGATGTAGATGATGACCTTTTCTAAACTTTAGTCAACATTGCTAAAAGACGGTTGTAGTCTCTTCACATCTACATGAACACACCACATAACTAAGGAAGGTAAATTTTAACCACTTTTAATTTTTTTAAATTTTATTTGGTTTTCTTTGGTACCGGGGATCAAACTCGGGACCTTGTACTTGTGAGGCAGGCGCCGGAACCACTGAGCTAAATCCCCGGCCCTTTAACCACTTTTTAATATTCTTCAATTTAAGCAAATGAGATTTGAGATTCAAAAGCACCCAAAGATATCCTAACCCTCTTTCAGCATATGTAACAATTGAATCCAGTACATACTTTGCTCTCATTATTTATTTGGCAAGATGATACTTACTAAACAAGCAAGACAACTTAGTAAGGCAAATTTTTTTCTCTGTTCACAGTTTCCAGTGAAATACAGACAATTTTAAAAGAATTTAGAACTGGGTATGGTGACTTACACTTATTCCCAACACTCTGGGAGGCTGAGACAGGAAGATCCTAAATTTGAGTACAGTGACTTAGTGAGAACCTGACTCAAAATAAAAAGTAAAAAAAGGCTGGGGGTATAGATCAGTGTGAAGGCCCTGGGTTTAATCCCCAGTATCAAAATAATAAATGAATAAATAGAAAAAATTTAGAGATTTAGTCAAAAATATTTTTAAGACTTTATTTTGGTGCTGTTTGCAAGTTTTATACACTCAAATGGTCCTCAGCTCACAGAGAAAGCAATATACCTGAAATATGCTAATAATTTGCGGGGTTTTTCCATTGTTTTTGCAGTACTGGGTACTAAACACAGGGCTTCATGTATGCTA
This sequence comes from Heterocephalus glaber, assembly GCF_000247695.1. The sequence continues at coordinate 22,303,949 of NW_004624757.1, forward strand.
AGCAAGCACTGTACCATTAAACTACATATATCCCCAGCCTGTTTTGTTTGTTCATTTTAAAAAAAATTTTGAGATAAGTTCTGTTAGGTTGCCCAGGCTGACCTTGAATTTTCAATCCTCCTGCCTCAGCTTCCTAAATAGCTGGGATTACAGGTGTGCAACACAATATCTAGCTCAAATATGCTAATTATTTAACTTAGGAATCATATCTTCACATATAAAGCCTAATATCTTGAAGCCGTATCCACGAAGGGGTAGGGCAGCAAGAATGAATGTGCTCAATCTGAACTGTAAACTCTTTGTCTTGAATTTAAATCACAATGAAATCTGTCTAAATTGATGATGGCAGTGCTACAGGAGGGAAGCAAAGGTGATGCGATGCTCCTGAGAATCCATGGAGTTTACTCATAATAGGCTTAAAAGTCAATTTTAAAATGTCAGACTATTTCTGGATATCACTATACTTGGAGATGTCAATTGATCCAAAATGAGTGTAATAACAGGACTTATGCAGTTAAGCTGGGTTGTACTTATTCAGTCCTATTTGCTTGTGAGGCCAGCTTTGATGTTTGCTTTAGTCCTTTTGGATTCCTCTGTAAACATGACTCATCTTCTGGTTGAAGAGCCCAGAAGTGGGACGCCTTACTGGCTGGACACCCCTGAGCCAATTAAAAGGGAACAAGACTCATTACTAGAGAAAACTCATCTTGCTAGGGCAAGCCACAAAGCATGCATATCTGGTGACAAAAATCTCAAAATAAAAATCAGGCACTATGTAAATTCAGTCAGCAAATACAGGTTACACATCCTTTCAGACAGCAAAGTAAAGTTAAGGCCTCAGTTATCACAACAAAAGCAAAACTAAGTAAAAAGGTTAGCAAATCAACATCAGCAAACTACCCCAGGAAGCAACAGCTTTAAGTGGGGTCCTAGGACCCAGACCAGATGAGCCAGCTAATCTGTGTGGTTCTCCCACCTGCCACATGGAACATGCGGAAGCGGAGGGTGGCAGATGGTTTATTAAACAGACCAATTCCTCTCTTCCCATGCAGGGAGACACTGTACCTCTTAACTCTGTTCTTTGTGTTTATCCGAAACCAATACCTAAACAAATGGAACACTGATAGCCAAAAGCCTATGGGGAGAGAAGATCAGAAAAGGAGAAGGAAAAACCCTAAAACTTGTGGAAAGGAAGCACTCCACATGAGAGCATGACCCACAGGAAGGCAAAAACACCCTGGTGCTAAACAAAGAGCTGCCAAGTTGTGGGCAAGTTACCAAAGTGCTCCACAGAAAAAAGTAACAGTTCAGGTGGGCCTTCAACCAGGCCCACCTGAACTGTTCCTGGTCCCTTGCAGTGGGCGGCCACACCAAAGGATTTGTCTAGGCAGCCTTTTCTCCTGCTCTGCTGGACACATGCCACGGCCTCCGATATGGACTTTCCACATTGTGTGGGTCAACAACTATATAAGCCCAACTGATTGGAGGGCCCTGCTGTCCCTCACAAGGACAGAGAAGCCTTTTGTCTCACAATTGAGTCTTTTCAATGTAGCAATTGGCCCATCTCTCCTCCCAGGTCTTCAAAGGTCTCTGGGCTGCTGATGCCTCCGATATCTGGTGGGGTCTCTGGGCTGCTGCGCAATAAAGTCCTTTGGCTCATCGTCCAGTGAGGTCTCCTGAGGTTTGGTAATGTCTTCCTGGCTTGACTCACCAAATGTTACAGTTGAGTGGGCCAATAATAGTCCAGGTTCTTATTCACAATAAAGAAAGACATGCCAAACATACACCCCATAGTAAGTAGTAAGTAGCTATGTTTATTGACGATCATGGGCTGGTAGCAGCAGGAACAGGCAGAAGAGCAAAGAGAAAAAGGAAGAGGAAGAGGACCCTGGATAATTCAGGCTTCCAGTATTTAAAGGATGAGACACCTCTAACTCCCGGTGCCTCCCATTCATCTCTAACTGGCGTCCAAGATCTGCCACCTTGGGCATCGTGACCTCCTGAGTTTAAACATGGATAATTAGGGTGGTGTTGTGTTTATAGCTGAATGAAGGGAAGGGAGTGGCTCCCTCAGCTTCCCTGTCTCTAACTGTACTATTTTATGCACTCTGTTCCTTAAACTGGCAAATGTCCTCTGATCTAGGTGCACAACAGACCCTCCATAAACCCCATTTTCTTTTTCTTTATGTGTTATGTTGTCTTATTTCTGAAATGCTTGCATTTGAGTTTGGATCTTATATCATACTGTCTTGTATGTGATGGAAAGTGCCAAAAATGAACAGAGCATATAAGAAAAGCTTGGTACAAAAGTGACAAGAATTTAATAGACACTGTACTTTGAATTTTGAGTGTTGATCTTCTCCTTGGCTAGCTATATGTGATAGGATACTCTCACAATACTGGGCAGCAGAAGGGAGTCACAGTTCCCAGCCCCACACAATCACAAGGGTAAACAACTGGTATACTTCAGTCTAGGGCACTAACTATGTTCACAGCTTGGGTGCAGTAAATGAATTTCTTTTTGGCAATACTGGGGATTGAACCCAGAGATTAACATATTCTAGACAAGCCCTCTACCATTGAGCTACATCCCCAATCTCCCCCCACCCCATAGGGTCTCCCTAGATTCCCTGGACACAGCCTGCACTTGTGAATTTGTGATCCTCCTCCCTCAACCTCATGAGTAGCTGGAATTACATGCGTGCACCACCACGCCCAGGTTCAACACATTTTTCATTTAAGATATTTTCAACTTATGATGGGATGATTTTAAGTCCAGGGGACTCTACATAGCCTTCATTAGGAACTTGTTTATAACTGTCAAAGGGAATAAGAAGAAAAAATTACTCAGTGAGTTGTGGAGTGATAAAGTTACTGTGAAGATTCCTGGCAATCTTATTTTGAAAAGCAGTAATTGTATAATAAAACAGCTAAATAAATAGCTACTTTCTTTTTCAGTAAGATTGTATTGTTCTTTAAGATTCTGTTGTTCTTATCTCAAGGGCTCTCACAATTTATAGCGGTCAAGCAGTGAAATTCTTTGCAAGGTTCCGAAGGGAGGAATTAATCTGAAGAGAAAAGAAAATTTGGTTTTATTGATCCATGACTATTTTTTTCCATTAAAGGATCTATAGAAAATTATGAAACTGGCTTTTCTCTCTATGTGAATAAATGCACTTGCACTATATAGTAATTGTATAAGCTAATCACCACTGTGAGTTAAAAAATATGAGGGAGAAGGAAATAGTTATTTAAATTGTATAAAGTTTTCATTATAAAGATTAGAATGTGCTATGCACTGTATAGTAGAATGAACTGTATACTTTATTATGTATTTAAAAGTCTAGGAAGATGGAACCGGAGCTGGGCACGGGCTGTGGACGCGGTTCTCTTGAGAGCCGAAGATGGCAGTGAATGTATACTCGACGTCAGTCACTAGTGATAATCTAAGTCGACATGACATGCTGGCCTGGATCAATAAGTCTCTGCAGTTGAATACAAAGATCGAGCAGTTGTGCTCAGGGGCTGCCTATTGTCAGTTTATGGACATGCTTTTCCCTGGCTCCATTGCCTTGAAGAAAGTGAAATTCCAAGCTAAGCTAGAACATGAATATATCCAGAACTTCAAAATACTGCAAGCAGGTTTTAAAAGGATAATAATTCCTGTGGATAAATTAGTAAAAGGAAAGTTTCAGGACAATTTTGAATTCGTTCAGTGGTTCAAGAAGTTTTTTGATGCAAACTACGATGGAAAAGAGTATGACCCTGTAGCTGCCAGACAAGGTCAGGAAACTGCAGTGGCTCCTTCCCTTGTTGTTCCGGCTCTGAATAAACCGAAGAAACCTCTCAGCTCTAGCAGTGCAGCTCCACAGAGACCCATTTCAACACAGAGAACTACTGTGACTCCTAAGGCTGGCCCCGGGGTGGTGCAGAAGAATCCTAGTCTGGGCAACAGGGATGATGAAGCAGCTGAACTGATGCAGCAGGTCAATGTATTGAAACTTACTGTTGAAGACTTGGAGAAAGAAAGAGATTTCTATTTCGGAAAGCTAAGGAACATTGAATTGATTTGTCAGGAGAATGAGGGGGAAAATGACCCTGTATTGCAGAGGATTGTAGACATTCTCTATGCCACAGATGAAGGCTTTGTGATACCTGATGAAGGGGCCCCACAGGAGGAACAAGAAGAGTATTAACACCCTGGACCAGCAGAGCAATGTCAGAATTCTTCACTCCAAATCATGTGCTTAACTGTAAAATACTCCCTTTTATTATTCTTAGAAGATTCACTGGTTTCTTTTCATAAGCAAAAAGTACCTCTTTTTAAACTTTGCAGAAGTTTCACTCCTTTTCCAATAAATTTGAGTTAGGAGCTTTTACCTTGTAGCAGAGCAGTATTAACATCTAGGTGGTTCATTTGAGGAACAAAGAGGCTGACTGTGGGGCTTACCATGGGGATGCTGGTCACACTGGTTGCTGGAGAAGGTGTTTTTCTGTAATGCACTGAGGTGCCAACCTCAGTAGAGAAATGTAAAGACTGAATTGAATTTTAACCCAATGTGAAATCTTGGCAAAGAACGTGTTAATAAATGAATGCCTTAAGAGTATTTAAAATATGCGTCCATATGTTAAAATATAAAATGTAACAAGACAGAAGATTTTACGTGTCTGTTGTGCCTGGGAAGGAAGGGCCAGACCATGAAACCTTCAGAACCTACTGTTACAGGCCTTGCAGGGCTATGTGAATCCTCACAGGACAAGGCTTTGGCCCAAAAGGAAAGTTTAAGAAGTTGCTTTGTAAAGCCATTTGGTGTCATTGACCAATTGCATCCCTGCTAAATGCAAGCGGCATGGTTGCTTAGATGAATAGAGGGTATTCAGCCGTGAGGTGTTTGAGGTGAAGAGCTCGATTTTTATTGAGCATTTATCTGATGATTTTTTTAGTTACCCCTGAAATTTCTGTTTATTATGTTTTTTGGGAAATGAGGTGTGTTCAGTTTTATAATTTTAACAACTACTGGGGACTTGCCACATCTCTGGGATTTGGACGGGAGTGTGTCCTGTTGTATTGTCTTTAAGTTTACCGTTAACATGTTCCTTTTCTCTGCTTCCCTTGCCCCCTGGGACTCCTCTTTGGCTCCTAAGTTTGCTGCTTAGTGTTGAAAGTACAGGTGCCAGGTGATCTTGCTGCAAATTCTTGCTGGACCTCTGGCAAAGGGAGTGATCAGTGAAGGCCATTGTTACCTTGGGATCTACAAGGCTGGGGTGTTTTCGGTATCTGCTGGCCACAGCTCTCCACTGTTACCGGAATACTTTGCCAGTGCACTAATCTCTTTGGAGATAAAATTCACTAGTGTGTTACTAAATGTTACTTTTCTTTTGCAGAAAATACAGTACCATGTCTGAATTAATTATTAATATTTAAAATATTTCATTCCTTAATTCTCCCTCATTTGCTTTTTGCCCATGGACTATTCAGTCCCTTTGTTTGGCAGAATCCTGCAAAATGTATCTTACCCACTACTGAGATTGTTGAGCCCCTGATGTGTTTGTATTGATTTGTTTCTGGTGGTAGCTTGTCCTAAAATGTGTGTAGAAAACAGGTATTTTATGATAAAATAATTGTGTAGTGCATGCTCTGTGTGGAATTCAGAGGAAAAACTAGATTCAGTGATTAACAATGCCAAAAAACGCAAGTAACTAGCCATTGTTCAAATAACAGTGGTGCTATTTCTCTTTTGTGGCCTTTTAGACTTTTGTGGCCTTTTAGACTTTTGTTGCCCTAAAATTCCATTTTATTGGGAAACCATTTTCCACCTGGTCTTTCTTGACAGGGTTTTTTTCTACTTTAAACGGTTTCTAAATAAAATTCTGTATTTCAAGAGAAAATAAAATAAAATAAAATAAAAGTCTAAAAGGATAACCCTCATGTTCAGTATTCTAGTCATCAACACTTCCACCACAGCAAACTCCGGGGGAGCTGATGGCAGACCTTGGTCTTGTCCCATGGTGCTGATTTTAGGCACTTGCAGAATATAAGAGTTCTGGGGTCAGGAGGGCTTTTATCCGGATTTCAGAAGCGGGCCTGGGAGGACACAGTGTGCCCCCAAGAGGGCCTGAAGCTTTAAGGGTGAGACCAACAATGCAGTGGGGATCCTGGGAAGTTCGAGATTCTAGGAATGTGGGTAATCTACTGAGGAAAACTTAGAGAGGCCTCGAGAGCTGCCACCAGCAACGCTGTGGGGCGGGCCTGCCCAGGCCATTTGGAGTTCACATCTTTGCCCTGAGTGCTAGACATGGAGCCACAGCCTTTGCCCTGCTGTATTTTGGTCTCTCTTTGGTCCCATTAATTGCCCTCCCCTGTTCTTCCCATTTGGAATGAGAAAGTTTATTCTGTGCTGCTGTAAGTTAGCAGTGTTAAACTTTCGTTTTTATTTTTATAACTAAGAGTGTGTTTTAAGTCTCAGAGGAGGCTTTGGACTTGGACTTTCAGCAATGCTAGAAGTTTTAAGACTTTGGCATTCTGCATAAAGATGATGCAAATGAGTCTTTTGGGGGTCGGGGTGGAATATTGTGGCTTCTATCTACATGTCCCCCAAGAGCCTCCTATGCTTATAGGTGGAGCTTTTGGATAGAGGATTGGACCATGGAGGATACTATTGGACCTGGTTGAGGGAGGAGGTTTCGGGCATGACTTGGAAGGGTGTTTCCTTCCCCAGCTCCTCTTCTCTCTCTCTGCCTCCTGGCCTGCATGACATGAGCAGTCTCCTTCATGATGCCCCTCTGCCACATTGTTTTGTCTTGAGAGCCAGCTGATCATGAGCTGAAACAAACCTTTCCTCCTTTAAGTTGTGGGCGTCAGATATTGTGCCTCAGCAATGAGAAAGTTAAGATATTGAGCCTCACTCACAAAGGCCTTGTTACTCAACTTCCTAAAGAATTTCTGTAGGAATCTCAGCACACAAGTTTGCATTATAACAGTCTCTAAAGTATAGGATTGAGATTCCTAGAAATGTGGAGATACAGCAAATTATAATTGATTTAATGGCCCAAGACCCTGCATAGCAGTCATCCTCTCAAAACATATTTGAGAAACAAGAAGAGCTGAATGATATAAAAACTGCAGGTTTTTGTCTTGAAAGAAAGCGATAATCAAGGACCAAGAATGTGAGACAACTCCTCTGTGAAATAGATTATTAGCAAGAAAGTAACTTTACAATTAATAAAGTATGGGCTTCTTTATAAAATACTTATGGAAGATCCCTGGATTTTTACTAAACTGATTTCAAAATAAACACAAACATAAAAAGTTGACACAAACTATTTTGCAGAAGGGGGCTGGGACTTCAGCTTAGCGGTACAGTTCATATCTAGCATGTGCAAGGCACTGTGCTCAATACCCAGAACCCCTTTCACATAATATAAATCATCATCGTAGGGGAGAATATTGATATTCTAAAGTGAAGGAAGAAATTACAGATACTGGTATTTTTGGTGTATTATTATTAAAAAGCACACTGCCCTCCTTGATGCCTAAATGCCTTCTTGGCTCTTTGTAACACTTCATTTCCTACTACTGCTTCCTTTCCTGTTTTTCTATGCACTTTCAGGAGGAAAAACAGAAATGTCATTTATCTTTTTGAACTCAATACAAATTCGGACACCGTTTATTTAAATGATAGGTAAGAGATATATGGAAATGAGAATGAGAAGTCTGAGAATCCTTGGCTTTTAATCCATAGTCACAAAAGTCAAAGTACCACAGTTAGGATCCCTTGCACAGCATCTATGTGAAAGAATCTGATACTGAATGATTATTAAGAAAAGAGTTGGTTCCCCTTTCCCACCTCTTCCCTAGCCTGAAAAGACAGATGGAAAGATTACTCTTTTTTAAAAATAGCATGGTATTTTCCTTGAATTTAAAACATTTCCTGGATTCCTGTATCAGTCAAACTCCAGCCACTAGTCAGGTAACCTTGGACAAACATCTTAATTTTTCTAAACTTCAGTGTTCTCATCTATAACTATGAAAATAAAAATTGTAATTATTTCATAGGGTTATTGTGAGAATATGTATATAAAACAATTAGCCTATTATACTGAATGTGGTAGGTACACAATGAAAAGGTGATTATTTTTGTTATTTTTCTTAAGCCAAATTTGCAAAAACTGACATAGTTACACTGAAAACCACGTTTGCTTATTAAATAAATATAATGAATACCAATTATGTGCCTATCACTTGCTAAGATATATTAGTGAATGGAACAAATTCTGTATGCATGGTAGTTATGGTCTAGAAGGCAAGAGTGGTATTAGACAGTAATTACTCAAATTACTGCATAATTACTATCATGACTAGGGGTATGAAGGAAAACCACAGATGCTATAAAAATGGTACTATTGTATGTGGAAGAGAGTAATTTTTTCTGAGGAGTCTGAGAAGGGTGCAACAGCAGAGTGATACTTTAGCTGAGATCTCAGGTCAAAAAGACAGAATTGTAGGTAACTCAAATGTATGAAGCCACACAAAAGATTTCATTCCAGATGAATTCCTTTTTATTAAAAGTCAAAAAAAGAAAACTTAATAAGTATGCTTACACTTTGAAACTATTGCTGTAGGTTGTTAGACTTAATATAAAAATTAAAAACATTGTATTGAGTGGAATAAATTAAAATGGACTGATTTGCTAGATATTCAGGTGTTGCATGTTTAAAAACCTAGAATTTAAAAAATTATCCTTACTAAAGAGGAGGTTTTTATGATGTACTTACATGAAAAACATGGATAATGTCTTATTTGCTATGGAGAGTTTTCCATTTGTTTGTATTTTTAGGCATCGTTGTGAAGTGGAAAGAACATTCAACCTGACGTCAGGAGGTCTGAGTCCTATTTCTGACTGTTAATGGCTTGCAAGGGACCATTTTAGAAAAAGGGATATTGCCTACATGGGTCACAGAAGCTTAATGGAGGAGGACTGTGACCTCAGGAGATTAACAGTATGGATTGGAGTCAGAGGGTTCCTCAAAACATTCTTTTTTCACCTAAACACCTCCTTACTCTTCTTTTTCAGCCTAACAAAACTTTTGTTGTTTTTTGTCTTATTACCCTAAGATTGAGGAAAGAGAGAGAAAGAAAAGACTGGTAACTATTAATGATAATAATGTACTGCTTAATAGGAGCCAGAGTTGAGAGAAAGGAAGGAGGATGGAAATTGAGTACTGTATTTATTTACCACCTCAGGTTATATGAGAGCCTTTTATAGTCTCAGTTGTGCTTGGAGTGCTGTTGCCAGAAATAATCACACTGGTATGTGAGCCAACCAATCTGTTCCTCATGTTCTTAGAATTTCATTTTCTCCATCTCGCTGTTTTTCCTAAGCAACTATCTGCCTTCTCTCATCCCATTCTTTTTATTTATTTCCTTGATTATTGTCCTTTGTTTTCTTTGTCTTCTTTTTGTGCTACTCTTTCCATACTCATTCTACTCTCCTCTTTCAGTCGTTTCATCTGCAATGATCATTATTTAAACCTCTGAATAAACAGCCAAAGCAAAAATGTGTCATAATAAAAGCCTCAAGAATTATAATCAGTTGTTATAACAATGTAGTAGAATAGCAAATTAGCCAACAAATAAGAGTCAAAGGTCACTCCTCACATTCCCTATTACTGACAAAGTTTCCATTTGCAAGACCACAGTATTCCCATTCAAATGTTGGGATTTACAATTTTTTAAGGTAAGAAGTATGAAGAATGATAAGCACTGTTTATATTCAATGTCTAGGACACTCTGAGCTAAATGTATCATCCTCTGGTATTGCTTGATATTTTATTTGTCATTTTGTAGGTGGATACTTCAAAGAAATTGTTTTAACTAGGTAGAATAGAAAAACAGGTAAATAGATCTGGAAAAAACATTAAATTTGTGGAGTTAAGCTGGGCTTTTTTTAAGCTTAAATTTTAAAAAAATGAATTATGTTCAGTGAAATTATTTTTTTTACAAAATCATATTTGTTTATAAGATAACCACATCATTATTTCACATGCCACTAATGTGTAAATGCTACAATCCTCCAGCCAAGCATCATGAAACAGACTGGCAGAACAGAAAACTACAAACACTAGCATCAAAATGTTCTGGCAACCAATAAGGGTATAATTAACTGCCTTCCAATATTATCCTTTGAGTTGGAATTGATTTTGGACTTGAAACAGGACCGCAACCCCCAAGTGTGTCACCTTAGCATTTGAGAAAACAACAGAAGCAGGAAGATCTTTCTGACCTCCTACCTTTTCCAATGGAGGCCTGTGATAAAAAAAATTCTCCAACCTTCCTATGGAGGGTCATAAGACTGTGCTGTGAGCTGTACTTCTGGAAAACAAGAGGAAAGAAATGTTCTTATCTCAGAAGACACGGGACACAGAGCCAGGCCTTGCTGAATTCCTCCCAGCTGCTTACAAATACGTCCTATTCCTTTTGTCTCATTAGATTTCTCTGTGACTCTCCATTTTATCATTAAACAGCATAAAAAACACACAGGTTTCCTTGTTTCTTGGCTCTTTATTTCTGAAGGCTATGTCATACAAAACTTAAATTTGTGTGCTTTTTTTTTTTTGCTAATCTGTCTTTTGTTATCAGCGCCTCAGCCATCACCCTAACAACATGTGAGAAAAACAACCTTGTCTTCCCTAAAACAAAACAATTGCTTACATTAAACATTTATGGATCTGCTAGGGTTCAGTTGGAAAGGAAGCCAATTAGAGCAATGGATGAAAACTTCTGGCTCTGTTGAATGCTTCTCACTGACTCTTCAATTCATGTAGTATGAAAGTGCTACTGAAAAGTACTGTTTATATGAGAACTCCTGAAATTGTTTTGATTTTCAACTTCTTAATAAAAAGGCAATACAGTAATAATAAATTAATAGCATACCCATGTGCAAAGGAAAAATGTCTTTTATTCATCATATTGAGAAACAAATATTGATAGAGTCACCAAGCTTGCAAAAACACTAGAGTCTTTTCTCTGAAATCTGGAGAACTGGAAAAATCTGCATTTGTGTTTTGCCAATATTCACATCTAAATGATGTGGAATGTATCGTAGGTAGCACTGGGTGGGTTGGGGGACTTCTACACTGTTGGTGGGAGTGTAAACCAGTGCAACCACTATGGGAATCAATATGGAAATTCCTCAAAAATTTAAACTAGAAATTCCATTTGATTCAGCTATTCCCATTCTAGGAAAGAGTTAAAGACATCATATTACAGTAGTCATCCACACCCATGTTTAGAGCAGCACCATTCATAATAGCTAAATCTTGGAAGCAGCCTCTATGCCCATCAACAGGTGATTGCACAAAGAAAATGTGGTATTTACCTACAATGGAAATGTATATATATATATATGTGTGTGTGTGTGTGTGTGTATATATACACATATATGTGTGTGTGTGTATATATATATATACACATACACAATGGAGTACTAATCTGCCATAAAAAGGATAAACTTGAGTCATTTGTAGAAAAATGAATGTATCTTGAGATCATAATGTTAAAAGAAGTAAATCAGACATAGGAACTTAAATATCACATGGATTCTCTTATATGAGAAACACAAAATGTAAATGAAGTGCAAAATGAAAGATAGATAATAATAAAAAAGGATACATCTTTTGCAAAAGGGAAGGGGACCAAGAGATAGAGGGAGGGGGAGGGGATTGAAAAAAAGATGTGTTATATACATGTACCAACTTCCCTCAAGGAATGTAATCATTATATATTGCTAAATATGTACTAGTAAAACAAAACAAAAAAAATAGTTGCTGAGCAGGTTTCTTCCTAAAGTTTAGCAAGAGTTCTGATAGCTTCCCTCAAAATAGAAGCTATTAATTTAAATGTCTCTCAGAGTGTAACACTTTGTCACAAAGTGTTTTAGTCATAAAAAGAACTAGGAACATTGACATCCCAGATTGCATCACAAGTGTCCTTTTAGTTCATATTAACAAACTAAATTCCTAGGTTTCTAATAAGCTTTCTCATTAGCATGAATGAGTCCCAAAGAATCTTTCCACCACATAGTTGAAGTAATAAAAGTAAATACTCAGTCTTACCTGATGGAGAACTCATAAATCTGAAAGACATCGTGTCAAGCATTTTTTCCCCTAGTAGTACTAGGGCTTGAACTCAGGGCCTTTTCATTGAGCTACATCCCCACCTGTTTTACTTTGTTCTTTTCTTTTCTCTTCTTTCTTTCTTATTTTGAGACAGGGTCTCGCAAAGTCACTAAGTTACCAGACCCGGGATTCAAGCACCCTCTTTATCAACTCTACAACATGAATGAACAAAAAACACATATTCTTTTATTTCACTTGAAAAATAGTTTGTGAAATTTTGTCGTGGATAGCTCTTAATTTTGTTTAAAACAATATACAAAACTTTATTTTAGACTATATCACTGATTGTAATTAATTACAGCTGCATAATGAACACAGTGTGTGGGGGGCTTCATTCTGTTATTCTCTTTTGTGTATATTTGACACTTCCATAAAACAAAGTCAAATTGTAAAACAAAGATATACCAGAAGATTGAAAAGCCATCTTCAAAGCACTTTCTAAAATCAAGGTAATGTGATTTGTTCTCTGCCCAGATTTTCAGTGCATTTGTCTCCAAAACAAGCAGAACTGAAGCACTAGTTACTTGGCCCTGCTGTCAGGTGTCCCTGCTCTGCCTCCTGCTCTGGGCTGCTGCTGTGCCAGAAGGGCTATATTTGGACCTGTGTGTAACAGTTGATACTTTGGCTCCAGCAGTAATGAACCAACTTGTTACTTTTCTAAAAGGGATTGATACATGTTTGCCCTTGCTGATCCTATTGAAATAGCAATGGGAGAAAAAAAAAAGACTTCCATTTTTCTAGTAGTTGTTTCTGTCCTCTTGAAAATAAAAAATAGTTTTCCTGATGTGTATAGAGGTCTTTCTCTTTGTTTGCTAAGAGGATTTCTTGTTCAAAACTTCACATCTTGTCTTTGGACAAGAAACACTTTAGGGTATGCAGTCCAAGTTCTGAAATAATAACACACACACACACACACACACACACACACACACACATATATATATATA
>NW_004624757.1:22320402-22347826 GCF_000247695.1 Heterocephalus glaber
AAGGAAAAAAATGGAAACAAAATCTTTGCAAATAGGGAAGTGTGGAGGGGGTGAATGGAGGGCAGGGGAAGGGGAAAAAAATAAGAACCAAGATACTCATGTAATGGTACAAGATCCCAATGATGTATGTAAATGTATTTTATACCTAAAATATACCAATAAACTTAATGGGGGGAAAATAAAATAAAATCAGAAATTCTTTTTAAAAAATATGATTAGTCCTTTTCCCCTAAAGATGAAATCCTACAGAGAGAGATTTAACAGTCTCATACATTTCAGTGAAGGAGATATTCAGTTGATGTTAATTTGGAAAATGTGGTATTTTGCCTATGTATACCACAGCATAGTCAACCCTTTATATCTTCAGTTTCTATATCTAAGGGAATCAACTGATAACAGTTTGAAAGTATTATTTTAAAACGTGTATCTACACTGAACACATATAGGTGTTATCATAAACAATTCCCTAAATAATATGGTAAAGCAGATAAGCAGTTCACATATAGCATTAGGTAACCCAGTAAACTGGAGATGATTTTCAAGTACACAGGAGGATGTGTAGGTCATGTGCAAATACTACACCATTTTATAAAAGGCCCTTGAGCAGCTTCAGATTTTGGTATGCATGGGGGAGCCTGAAACCAATCTTCCTTAGATACTGAGGGAATATATTTGTTTGGTATTCCATTAAGTGGTATGTTCAGGTGTTTGCTTAAGATTATAAAAATTGTCCTTTAGTATTTAATATACTTCTAATTAAAACTGTTTAGGAGTGATTTAGGTGTGTCTATGACAAGTACATTGGTTAAATTTTAAAAATTAGACAAAATTTCATCTATCAAATATCTAAAAGCTTGGTTTTCCCTAGACCCAATTTGTGAATATTTTATTTTTCAGATTTAGTTTGGCTGTTTGAAAGTGCTGATAGAACAACCATATACTGTGTATGTTCCCATATTTTCTTTTCTAGAAGAAATTTACAAAGAAAACCAAACATTGTATAAGAGATTTCAATTTTATTTTTTCACTCCTTTTCTCATCCTGAAAAATAAGTTGTTATTATCAAAGAGCTGTTTCTACAGGGAATGCTATAAATCCTAATATATATAATGATTTCAGGCAAAAATATTTGAAGAAAAATTTTGACAACCATATTTAGAAATTTCTCTCTCAATCCTGAAATAACTTATGATCAATCTTTTTACCTTATTGCAACTCACCTAATCTCCCATGTCATTTATGCAAAACCATAAATAGTATTAAAGAATTTTATCATCCTGAATTACAATCACATTGGACTGAATGAAATTCACATGAAAATTTCAGAGATACACATTTCTATAATATACACTTGGTAAAAGCAGCCACATATTTATTTAAGTACATCTTCATATAGTCAGGTCACCTAAACCTGGCCATCCCTACATGAGCCATTTTACAACCTGAAGCAAGTTACATTGCCCTGTGCCTTCCTTATTTGAAAACAGCTCATAGGGCAGCTGTGAGGATGAAATAAATCAACAAGAAGGATTCAGAAGAGAACCTAGCCATTCAGTATTTAAGTGATTATTTTTCAAAATGTCAATTGTTCTAAAATATCTCATGTTTATGTGCCAACTTATATAAAATGTATATGTCTTATTTCTCAGACAAAGAAGTAAAAGCAGCAAATAAACTTATGAAAAAATGTTCAACATCACTGGTCATTTGAGAGATACAGATGAAAACAACACTGAGTTTCCATTTGACTCCAGAAAGAATGGCTGCTATCAAGAAATCAACTAATAACAAATGCTGGTGGGGGTGTGGAGAAAAAGGAACCCTTCTCCATTGCTGGTGGGAGTGTAGACTGGTGCAACCACTGTGGAAATCAATATGGAGATATCTCAAAGAACTAGGACTAGAGGTCCCATTTGACCCAGCTATTTCCCTGCTGGGCATCTTCCCCAAAGAATTAAAAGAATCATACCACAGCGATATATTTGCACCCATGTTTATAGCAGCACAGTTTGTAATAGCTAAAACTTGGAAATGTCTCAATTGCCCATCAACTGGAGACTGGATAAAATAGATATGTTGGTTTTTTGGTGTTTTTTTTTTATAAAATGGAGTACTACTCAGCCATAAAGAATGAAAAACTAGAATAATTTATAGCTAAATGGATGCACATCGAGGCCATACTCTTAAGTGAAATAAATAGGACACACATGTGTCAATACTGAATAGTTTTTCTGTTGTGAGAAACTGAAAGTGTAAATAAGAATCAACATGTGTAATAGATAATGTGAAACAGGAAGAAAAGGTCTAAAGGGGAAAGGGAAGTGGGAGGAGTAGGGGAAAGGAAAGAAGGGAAAGGAAAAAATATGAGAAAAAGAAAAAATGGAAACAAAGTCTTTGTAAATAGAGAGGGGTAGAAGGGTTGAAGTGAGGACAGGGGAATGGGGAAAAAATAAGAACCAAGATATATCATGTAAAGTTACAAATCTCTAATGATGAATGTCATCAATATTGTACACCTAAAATGTATCAATAAAGTAAATGAAAAAATGCATGTGTCTTTAACATTAATTTTCAGTTTATTGCAAAAGCTATTTTCATAGACAAATTGAAAGGAATAGAAAGCAAATAGAAGTAGGATAAAATTGCGGCATGGTGGAGCATGCTGTAATCCCAGCACTCCAGAGACTGAGGCAGGAGGATAGCCAAGAATTGAAGGCCAGCCTGGGCTGTAATTTTTAGGACTTAAATGCCAATAAGTGTGGGCACATTACTCAGCCTTGATATGATATGTAAATTAGATATTGGCAGTGCAATGAATTCTAGTGTGGGTATGTATTATTGATCCATTTTGTTTCTTCACATTATTCCTATCTTAAAAACACATCTATTCTTTAATCATACTTTTGCTGAGTTGATTCATAACTCAGCACCACAACCTTTATACATGGCCAGGAATGACATGCCTTCATGCATTCCACTGTGACTACACTGTGAGAACCTTCCAACAAAAATATTAGTTTCCTTGCTTTTCTCAGAGAATGTAAATGCATTTTAAAATACCAACTAGAAGTAAATCTTTTGGACACACAGTTTACCGTAAATAAAGCAAGCTATGATTAGATTTCCCAGGATGTCTTCAAACCAAAATACCATTGTTTAACACTTTAATGTACATTAGCCTTGATAATTATGTTCTCATAGCTCCACCTTTGATGAAGAGAGGCATGGAAAAGCATGAGAAACTTTAAACCCAGACTGCCTTTGTCTACCGAAGAAAAACTATCTCATGAATCAGTAAAGCTTAAATAAGTAATTTGGGGAAAAAAATCACACTTAAAGAATTTAAGATTCAAAAACCAATTAATTTAAAATTAATTTGTGGCTAATAAAATCTATTATAATGAATTTAGTCAATTAATGAAGTTTAATAATCTCCATTGTTGTATTTTCATATAATATATTTATATCCTCTAAAATATAAAATATAAAAAATTATAAAGTTAAAAAATTAGTACCCTTAAAATCTCATCTCCAAGATATCGACTGTGTACACACATATAAATCCACAGATAAGATCTAGAATAAGAAGTGTTTCATTTGTGATCCAGAATAATATCTGTTACTTGCTCTTCTATTAGTTAGAAAGTTAATCATTTAAAAAAGATATTTAAAAAAATTTTAAAAAGACATTTATTCTTTTAAATGTTTTTATTAGTACATATTTGTCATACATATTGATCACGTTCATCATGGGAATTTGTACCTGTACATAATATGTCTTAACTCGTCCTTTTTTCCCATTTCCCTCCTTTCCCTTCAACCCTTCTTTCCTCCTCATTTACAAAAGCTTTGTTTCTATTTTTTCCTTCCATTCTCTTTTTTAATCCCTTTCCCCTTCCCTCCATTCCTCCTCAAACCTCCCTCATGACCCTTCCCATTTGAACATGTTCTTTCTACTTCACAATATCTATCTTCTGTTTTGCTTCTTATTTACCCTTTGAGTTTCTCACACAAGAGAAACAATGTGATATTTAAACTTGTGTGTCTGATTTATTTCACTTAAAATTATGGTCTTCAGGTGCATCCATTTACCTAAAAATGACTCGTTTATCGTTCTTTGTGGCAGAGTAGTACTTCATTGTATGAATACCATATTTTCTTTATCCATTCATCTGTTTATGGGCATCTGGGCTATTTCCAAGATTTATTTATTACAAGTTGTGCTACTATAAACATGTGTTTGCATATATCACTGTGGTATGATGCTTTTAATTCTTTTGGGAAGATACCTAGAAGGGGAATAGCTGGGTCAAATGGAACCTGTAGTTTTAGTGTTTTGAGGTATCGCCATACTAATTTGCATAGTGGTTGTACCAATTTACACTCCCATCAACAATGGAGAAGGGTTCCTTTTCCCCCACAGCATCAGTAGGATTTTTTATTGGTTGATTTCTTGATAAAAGCCATTCTTTCTGGAGAGAGATGGAATCTGTTATTTCAGTTATTTTAATTTCCATCTCTCAAATGACCAGTGATGTTGAACATTTTTTCATATATTTATTTGCTTTTTGTACTTCTTCATCTAAGAAGTGTCTATTCATTTCTGATCCCATTTTTGGACTGGGTCTTTAAATTTGGGGGATCTGACTTTTTTGAGTTCTTTTATAGTCTAGATATTAGTTCTTTGTCTGAGGAATAGCTGGTAAAATGTTTTTTTCCATTCTATGGGTTGTCTCTCAACTGTTTTGGTGATTTCTTCTGCTGTGCAAAAGCTTTTTAATTTGATGTGATCCCAATTGTTGCTTTTTTGTGGTATTTCCTGTGCAATCAGGGTTTTGTTCATAAAGTCTTTGCTTACATCTGTGTTTTCAAGAGTTTTAACTATTCTATCTTCCAGTAGATTAAGTTTCTGTTTTTATATTTACATGTTCAATTTTAGTTTAGTGCATGGTGAGAGATATGGGTCTAGCTTCAAACTTTAGTATATGGAAAGCCAGTTTTCCTAGCACCATTTATTTATTAAAGAGGCTATCTTTCTTTCAAAAAACCAGACATTTATTTCTGAATTCTAGGTGATGGATTATGTCACACCTTCCTCTATTTCCCTCCTTCCCTCTTTTCCTTCCCCCTCCCTCCCTCCTCCCTTTCTTTTTCTTTCTTTCTTTCTTTCTTTCTTTCTTTCTTTCTTTCTTTCTTTCTTTCTTTCTTTCTTCTTTCTTTCTGTCTTCTTTTTTTTGTGACACAGTCTCACTATGTAGTACAGGTTCCCCTCAAACTTTCTATGTAGCCATGCTGGCCTGAAACTCAAGGTGTTCCTGCCTCAGCCTCCTGAGTCCTGGGATTATAGGCATGGACCAACAAGTCTAGTGCCCATACCACTTTAATACAAGGGAAAAGCTTTTAAATACCCTAAAATGCATAACTTAAAAAATCATCAATTTTAAATTTCATGAATCCAAAAATTTCAATATTTTTCAAAAAATTTTCTGTTAAAAATCACTTCTATCCATAGAATGTGGGGACATGGAAGCTGCTCAATAAATAAGAAGACACAACATTGTAGTGCTGTATGCCAAAGTGTTGATCGTAAAAGAATCACTCAGATTGTTCAATCATGGGGAGGATATAGTACACTCAAAAGGGCTTAACTGAAAAATTGCTTAATAAGATATGGTGTATAGTGGTACGGGCAGGGTGTCATCTCCAAAAATGATCTGCACTTTGTACACGTGGTCTTGATAGGTGAGCACTCTCACGGTGAGCATTCTAAGTCTTCTTTTTCATTTTTTCTTTAACTTATTAGTAGAAATGTACACAGCATTATGAAGAGTACATGAAAAGCCAACAGTCTTGACAATCATCTTTTTCATTTCCTAACCTGGTGTTTCTTCATTCTTTCCATCACTGTAAGTTTGAAAACTAGACAAAATTATTCTGGTCTGCCTCTCACTCTCAGGTTGAGAAGACTAATTTCTTGGCCCAGGCAACAAATTGGGAAATTTCTGCTTAGGCCCATCTCTTCAAGTAATGTCATCACATGATAAGCCTTTGCAATTATTGACCAACATGCCACCTCCAGAATCATTCACATGTTCTCCATCCCACCAGATTCCTCCATGAATTCCCTTGAGCTGAATAAAACATCAGACAGGCTAAGCCCTGACCATCACAAGACTATTTTCCTTCTGGAATCTCTAGCACTTTTCTCAGTGTTCTCCTATCCACCTTTCTTATCAACACTCCACTTACCAACTGGATTTTTTTGCTTACTAGAAACTCTCAGTGAAATGCATAGTCCCTTCAAAACTTGCTCCTTCTCCTTGAATAGCAGTTATTATTGAAAGCCAAGATTTTCATCCTCAAACCTAATTTAAATTTTGCCTTCTTTGACAGTCACTCTCATCCTTTTCATCTTTTTCTGTCTCTCCATGCTTTTGTTCTGTTTTTTGCCTAGGATTCCTTAGGAGTTTTAAAATGGCACTGTGCCTTTTCTGTGTTTTTCCCTAGACTGCCAAATGGTTAAGTATTAGAACCTTAAGGCTTCCTCCCTGTTCTACACTTTAAACATTCAATATTTAGCTATATGAGTGGTTTATTTACTTTTTAGGAGCCAGACTTAAAAGATAAATTGGAGTAAAGTATGAACTTATTAAAGACTGACAGCATATAGTTTATTGAATACAACTGTAAAAAGTCGTCATGGCCATTCCATCTTGTAATTAAAAGTTTCTGTTATTTTTGAAGTACTGCAAGAGGTTCTGAGTCATAGATTGGATAATAAAATGTTAAAGCAAACATTTAAATACACTTAGGTAAATACTGTGTTTAGGTGGAATATTCTAAAAACCCTTCCTGCCAAATCAGTTAATCTTTTAACCTTCTCTCTCTTTTTCCTACTCTAGCTTTTCATGTACTGGTTTTGATGAAGTCAAGTTTTAATATGGTTTTTTTTTTTGGTGGTCAGTGTATCATTGTTTAGCTTTGAAGAGTGAAGGCCAAGGATAGCGGTTTGATTTCCCAATGGCTGAGCTATCTTCCTATCTTCGTGCTAGTCTGAAGTCACAAACTGTCCTTCCATCCATGGCCACCCATTTCATTAATGAGGGGGATGGAGAAGGAAGCCAGAATTCATTATAAAACAAGCTCAGAAGCAATTCAATATAAAACGAGGCAAGGCATGTGCCACATGGGAAGGGGTTCAAGAGTTTTATCCTCCCTCTTATACAAATAACTAAGCATTCTTTTTTATTTTTATAGTTTGCTGCAAATTGTACTCTTCTGTCCCCCCAAATTCCCCTTTTTCCCATTCTCCGCATTCTCCTACAGTCTTGCTCCCCTCATTCTAACTGACTTGCTTTTATTCCTGGACTTACCATAGGGCTATGACTTGGTAAACCCATTGTAAGTTAAAAATATCACAAGTGGAAAATGTACTTAACACATTTAACCTACTAACTGCAACAGCTTAGCAACACATTACACTGTGCAGAGGTTGTTTAGCCTGGTGATTTTGTGGCTTTCAGGGAACTGTGGTTCCCAGCTCCTCCCCAGCATCTTAATAGAATTACCTTGACAAAAGGTCAGAATTCAAAATCTGAGTTACAGTTTCACTGAATGAATATTACCTGAAACCCACCATTGTAATTTGAATGCTTTTATGTTGGGGATCCTCTGTAGAAGTGAAAGAGGTCTACTCAGGACCAGAGATCCCAAACTCATGATTTTTCTGCTATATTCCCCTGCAGACAGGATTACACTTATTAAAAGACATTCATAATTTAACTCAAGTCCTTAACTATTTACGATAAATTCTGAATAAGGGTGATCTCACTTTTTATGGTTGTTAGACAAGATCTTTCTACATACTAGACTTTGATCATCCCCTCTGGATCTACCGGTATTTCAACATCTGTGTTTGCAAGTACCTGTACATGTTTTGAGTACATATTGAATACAAAGTACATGTCACAGAATTCTTGCAGAGGGAGATGGGACACTGAGACTTTTTTTTCCAGGAAATAGCATTTATTTGTGCCAGCATGGGGCCCAGTGGGTTAATATCCAAAGGCTGAGCCCCAAACATACAATTTTTGTATCTTTGTGTCCCATAAATGGTAACACTCTAACATACTACAGCTTGATTGGGTACAGTCTATGTCACAGAGCAGTGCTAGAACTACACCTGTGTATCTAGGAACCATGAGCCCTGTTGTCTTTCTTGATTACGAGAAGGCTCCCCCTCCACTGCACTCCTTCGGCAGGGCCGGCCACACTACTCTGTGGAAGGGTCCTGCCACAGTATAATGTTTATTTTCCACAGCTTTCTAGGATATTTCAATTATTATTCAATGTTCTTTCAGTAGCAGGTCAGAAAATAACTCAAATAAACCTAAGTGCAAAAGGATTAATTGGCTTATTTTGTGAGGATGGTATAATCCATCTATTGGGGTGACCATTGTGGCCAAGTTCTCATGCCCTTGCAGGTGCAACCCCAAAGGAAGAAAATGCTTGTCTTTTAGAAGGTAGAGGATGACTGTCTTTTAGGTTTTCTATATTAACATGAATGAGTGAATGAATCCAGAGACGGAGCAGCTTAGGTCACATGCTCACATTTAATTCAATTGTAGCAGGGCAAAATGCTGCAGTTATTGTCAATCTAAGCAGACAGACCGGCTGTGTACTTGGTTTTGTGAGAGGGGATGGACCAGGGAAGCAGGGCAGATGGAAATGGCACAGATCCTTTATAAAGCAGAGCTCTTGTGCTCAACTGATACTCTCACTTAGACAACACTACACAGTGTGATCTTACCTAGATATGAAAGAGTAATTTAAAAGGCCTAAGCAGGTATTTTGCTGATGATTATAGTAATGCTTTGTAGTAGTTTTAGTTTGTTTCTATTTATTTTTAGGGGCTTCATAGTCCAAGGGTGGGTTTATTCCCCAGCCCTGTCTTATGGTGGTGCTTATCAAATTTGTTTGCTAATGTCTTTTGAAAGCTAAAAAAAAAAAGTGAATAATACAACCAGGGGCTTAGGGAGACAAGAAAATCTATTTATTTGAAGAATCTCAGCTTTTGTGTGTTTTTTTGGTACTGGAAATCGAACTCAGGGCCTCGAGCTTGCCAGGCAGGTGCTGTGACACTAAACTACAACCCCAGCCCAGAATCTCATGTTTTACCTAAACATTCATCCATACTTTTTCTGTTTTTAAGCTATATAGCTTACTGAATTTGCTAAGAGTAATGTGTTGTGATGAAAAGAGAATGGTTTACGCTCTATTTCTATCACTAGTTAGTTGCGATTTTTTAATATTATTTTATTTTTGAGGGTCTTGCTGTGTACTTCAGGCTGGCCTTGAACCCACTATGTAGTCTAAGATGGCCTTGAACTCGTGGTGATCTTCCTGCTCAGCCTCCTGAGTGCTGGGATTACAGGGGTGCACCACCACATCTGGCCAGTTGTGATTAATTTTAAATTGGTATTTTCCTTAATCTCCCAATTCCTGTTTCTTTCTCTGAAAAGACACCTACTTTATAAGGTTATAGGAATGAAATAAGATGGTTGTACATAAAATAGTAAGAACATAGCCCATACATCATGTTAAATGTTAAAGTTCTCTACTTGTCTTTTAAGACACATAAGTTAAATCAGTCAGCTGAGTTTCACATGGCTACCATTTAACACTCATTTGATGCCAAGCATGTTGTGCATGTGTGTGTGTGTGTGTGTGTGTGTGTATTATATATTTGGCTCTCCATATCTAAGGATTCTGCATAAGATGATTTAATCAAATATGGATGAAAAATATCAAGGAAAAACTATAGCTATACAGAACTTGCACAGAGGTTTTTTTTTTGTCATTTTCTCTACAATACAGTGTAGCAACTATTTACATAGCTTTTACATCATACTAGGTAGGAAATGATTTAAAGTACACAGAAGGATGGGTGTAGGTTATATGGAAACATTGCACCATTTTATATAAGGGGCTTGAAGATTCAAGGATTTTGTTTTCTGAGGACAGTCCTAGAACTAATTCCCTATAGATACTGAGGGACAACTGTGGTATTATCTCCATTCCTCATAAAAGTCCCACAAGGTTATTTATAACTATAATTTATTTTAAGCTGAGGAAACCAAGATAAATTGCTGTTTTCTGGAATGTGCTGTTCTCACTTAACCACTGTACACAGTATTTTGAAGATATAGGGATATTTCCAAAGGAAGTAGTTTTTAAGCATTATAGTTTAATAATTACCAAGAAGTAGGATAGAGAGTTTTTGTTAAAGGCAGATTCTGCGGCCTATATCCAAGGATTCTAGGTTTGGATAGGACCAAGAAAAATACAACTTTGACAAACTGTCCAAATCATTTGAATGCAGTTTATGCAAAATTCTTCAATTTGGTTCATTTTCTCTGTGCCCCTAGGCCAATGATGGTGAACTTTCAGATCTTCCAATGATACAAACCTATGGCACTCATGCCATAGGTTTGCCACCACTGCCCTAGGTCTTGATCTATAGGAGAAGTTTGAAGGCAGGTTTGCAAGGAGAACTAAAATTTAATTTAGATAGTAACACTCTGCTCACCATCAACTCTTCCTCCTCATCTCAAGATGATAATTCTCAGGTGACACCTCCAAAGATTCCCAGCAGGAATCTTTTTGTTGTCTTGAATGAACCTTCTTTGATCCGTTTAACTTTTAGCAGTAAGCAGATGAGGAGGTGCTGACAGGCTGCTCTTACACAGCAACTGCCAGGCCTTGTGAAACTGTTATGAATTGTAATCTCTTGCAACCTTGATTTTCTTATCTATAAATGAAGATGACACTTGTTTTATAAAATGACTGTAAGACTTAACACTCTGCCTAGCACATGGTTAAATATATAAATGGTAGTTAGTTTTAAATTAATTATTGAGTGAGATGTCAGGCACTCTGAACCAGCTCTCAGGCTAGGAAAAACTTCCCAGATTATTTTTTTGCAGATTATTTTTTTGGAAAATGTAATGAAAGCTATGGACCAGCACTATAAAAATATAACATAAGCCACACATATAATATTAAATTTTGTAGAGTCCACATTTTTAAAAGATGAATTGAACTTTAATAATAAATTTTACTTAACCAAATATAAAAAAGAATTGCAGCATGTCATTATACTTCCAACATATCTCAACTTGAGTACTAAAATTTCAATAAGTGAATTGTAGTCCTACCCAAAGTTGTGTTTAATGTAAATGTTATCCTACTTGTTTTTAAAGTTAATGAAATTTATATAAAACAAAAAAATTTAGTGTCTCAGTCCCAGTAGCCATATTTCAACTTTTTGATAGCCACATGTGGGTAGGGGCTACTGTTTTGGACAGGGAAGGTTTGAGTCTTTTCTTAAATTTTGCTTGCACTTCTAGGATCTCATGAAGTTCACTTTCGCTTTATATGTCCCTTGGCTAGTAATTGCTGGTTTCACATTTTAAAAGCCAATTCACAATGTGAAAGTCTACAAGCTTCTTTTCATGTGTCCACGGAACATTCACGTTTGCTTGTGAATTAGGCTACATCAGGCAACTTTATAGAAGCAGGAAAGTGGTTTCTTGATTTGGACTTCAGAGAAACAAGCCGAGGATAGAGTGGTTGGATCACTTTTGGTCACTGCTATCACGGCCTTCCGGAGTGAGGACAGATTTATTTAACCTCTATTTAGGGTTAGCGATTTTCACCTTCCTGACAAGCAAACTTCAGAGTTTGCGCTTCTCAGAGTATAATGGCCTCTCCAAGAATCAGCCAGGAGCCGCTGAACTTGCAGAGAGGGATTTAGCCAAAGGCCCTTTCTATTTTTAGCTAAGGCCACTGCTTGCCATCAAGTTTCTGGAGAGAGAACGCACCCAGCGACAAAAGAGATACTCAGAAGGCCAAACCTTTGCCTGGTAAGGCGAGAAATCCCCGTGACTACTCCTACCGAAACTCCACCGAACGATTGTTTTCCGAGGCTCCTACAGCCCTCCCCGCACCCTCGCCAGCCCAGGGGCGTGGCCGTCCCGGGGCGGGGAGGGGCGTGGCCGTCCCGGGGCGGGGCCGGGGCGAGGAGGCGGAAGTTCCCGCGGGCCTCCGGACGGCGCGCGACTCGCGAGTCACTTGTCAGCGCTCGTTTGAGGCGGAGGCAGCGCCCCTCGCGTCCAGAGGTGAGCGCCGCCGGGGTGGGGAGTCTCGGGTTCCCGGCCAGGCAGGGAGGAGGGAGCGCGGTGCCGGGCGCCGCTAGCGAGGAGGCGGAGGAGGGGCGCTCGGAGGCGGCTCAGGTGCGGCGGCGGCGCGGAACCCGGAGGGAGCGCGACCAGGGCGTCGCCGGGTCCCGCGTCCTGCGCGCCGACTGGAAAGGCGTGTTCGTTTGTGTTCGCGCGCTACCAGGCTTCCGAGAAGCATTTCTCTTCCTCCTCCTTCTCCCAGCGGTGGAACCTGTTTGAGGAAAACTTTCCGTGCGCGCAGAAATAAGCTCTCTTCACAAGTCTGTCAGAGCCCCAGATTCAGGGGTACGCCGGGCTTGGAGCGTGTGTGAGACGGCGCCTTCGGACGCCTGACGATCTGTGGAAGAGGGAAAGGAAGGGCATGCGGACGGCCGAGATCGAGAGCAGATGCGTGGCCGGCGGGGCAGAGCAGGTCTGGCTGTGTGTGACCCTAGATCCCTCAGAGCAGGTCCGGGGTGCGTGCGAACCCAGATCCCGCAGAGCAAGTCCGGGGGATGTGATCCCAGGTCCCTCAGAGCAGGTCTGGGTTGCGTGTGACCCCAGATCCCTCAGAGCAGGTCCGGGGTGCATGTGATCCCAGGTCCCTCAGAGCAAGTCCGGGGTGTGTGTGTGGCCCCAGGTCCCTCAGAGCAGGTCCGGGGTGCGTGTGACCCCAGATCCCTCAGAGCAGGTCCGGGGTGCGTGTAACCCCAGGTCCCTCAGCAGGTCTGGGGTATGACCCTAACCCCCTCCCCCGCTCCAAGCCCAGCGGGCTCTCAGGGCAAGTCCGGGGTGTGTGTGACCCCAGATTCCTCAGGCAGGTCCGTGGTGTCACCCCAGGTCCCTCCTGAGCCCACCTTCCCACCCCGCTCCGCACCCATATTTGGCCAGTGAGTGGAGGAGTGAGGCGCTGCTGGAAAAAGCGCCCTGGCTGCCTCCTTTCTTGCCTGTGGCTTTAAGATCTTCCGCTCTGCCTCCATTCTTTCTGCATAGGGAAAAAGCATCACTAGATATTTCTCCTTGATTTCTGGCCCTTCTTGTCACTGCAGTTAGCTCATCCGAGTTCTTTCTCCTCTCACCCACCAGAGAAGCTAGGATACAAATGTGGGAAACACCAGGCTTCTCTCCAGTTCTAGAGCAAAGACATTCAGACGACGTAAAATAAGATCGGCAACTGTACAGAAATTCCAGCGTGTTCTGTGTGTTTGAAAGAAGAATATAGACTGCCATTTCCTGCCTGCTTGGTGTTTAAGGACAGTTTGGGGCACTAATAACCAGATGAAGGACAACCAGGAAAGACCAATAAAAATATTGCCATTGCTTAGGGATCAGAATATTTTAAGATGAATGAATTCCCAGTGAAGCTTTCAGAAGGAGAATCTAGAAAAGAAACGACACCGGCTTTATAGTGTGGCTGTGACCTTCCCAGTGGTAGCAATTTTGATAGCAAATGGGACATATCCGGAAGGGGCTCCCCAAGTAAAGTTACTTGTATGTGGTATATATACATTTTCATGTAGGGAAAAATGGAATCAGAGGAATTTGCGCCTTTTACATTCCTTCCTTTGTCACAAGTTAAAAATTAAAAAAGGAGAACAGTAGCCAGCAAAATATCACTTGGCTTTTACACACTTCTGATTTGTATTGTATGCCAATACTAAAACTCTCTTTACTAGTTTCGTGAAAATCTGTTTTTATAGCAGGAAAAAACTTTCAGATTTTTGGTTTTCTCTGTGTGTTAACAATTTGACTTCTGGTGTGGGCTTTGGCTCTTCTATAAGTGGTCTGCCTGCTGCGTCAGTACTGTGTTTTTGCCTAGGAGTTAAGTGTCACTTTGTCATTGGAAAAACCCACTTACTTTCTAGGTGGATACAGTTCACATTGTTCATAAATTAATTTTTCTTGAACTAAGGCTTGTTTTAAATTATTACTTCATTTTCCCTTTTTGAGATGAAGGAATCTGTTTGCTTTATGTATACCCGGTGGTTTGAATATCCACATCTCCCACTATGAATTTGGTATGATGGGATAGAAATTTTGAATGGCTTTAGAAAATGAAGAAAATATTTTAAGATGAGTAATAGTATAAGATAGTGATTTTTAAGTGCTCAGACTTTCTAAGAAAGTTTCAACAGCTTTGTGTTAAAGTGTCTTAAAATTACAATTTCAAACACCTGTTGTAGTTTTAATTTTTTTTAAAAGGAGCTATTATGTCTCTTAGTATTATATTAAAAACTTCATTCCTCCCATTGTCTCCTATTGCTGTAACTATCAATTGGGAATTCCAAGTCAGACTTAAAAAAAAAAATTAAAAGTATTGTCATAGAGTCTTTGTGAGCACATTTATGGCAGAACAGAAAAAAAGAAAACGCTGAGGCACTGGTTCTTTTCTAAACCTCCAATTCAATTTCATCTGTTAGCCTTGTACCTCTGCCATTTTTAGTCATAGTCTGGTTCACTGGGTGGTAAATGCTTATTCTCTACTTTGTCTAATGAGGTATGTGTGTACAACAAAAAGCAGGTTCTGACTAAAATATCTAAACGGTTGCCAATCATTGCCTATCTGAAGGAAGGGCAAGTAACTGAGTGTAGAAAACACCTTGTCCCTATAATAGGGAAATGAGTTGTAGTTCATAATTGGAGGCAATGGTTTTGTGCGTTAAAAACCAATTTCTCATTTTAAGGAATTAAGTATTTAGAAAACCTGAATGGGGATCTACTGATTTTTAGTTGCTTTTGTGTGTTACAATTTAAGTGAACTTGAAGGACTCTTGCCAACTGCGTGTAGTGTGAGATAGAGGAAAAGGGAAAATCATTTTGAAGCAAGTCTGAAATAAAATCTTGTTTTTGAAGTGGAGGAATACCTTGGTGCATGCCCAGCATATGCAAGGCCCTGGGTTCAACCCCCAGCACTCTTGTCCTGCCTCCCTCCCCATACAATACTTAACAGTGTTGTAAAGTACATTGAATTGAAGTTTGTATTCAAGAAACCACAAAATTGGATTGTAGCAACTTGTAAAAGTGATGAAAGATTCTGATAGGTAATTTTTAGATTAAAATTCATATGAGTGTAAAAGTTTTATATTAGATAATAGACTCTTCTTGACTAAAATTGATGAAGAACTTAGTAGACTTATTCTTTATATCCCTTAACCCTCCCCAATACTGAACGTAGTTTAGTTGGCTTTGTATTAAATACATTTTGATGTAGAATAGGGTTTCAGGTAAATTTTTGCTATCTAATTTTCTTTCAGTTTCCTTCATATCCTGGCATTTGACTTTGAGCCATTGGAGCCATGAGCAACTACAGTGTGTCCTTGGTTGGCCCAGCTCCATGGGGCTTCCGGCTGCAAGGTGGCAAGGATTTCAACATGCCTCTGACAATCTCTAGTGTAAGCAAACTTTACAAATTTTATTACATATGTTCATTCAGTGCTCAGTCCTGGAAACCTCAGGGTTGAGTTGTTGATTTCTCTGTTGACTCATACTATATTTATTACAGTTGTTTGTGGGATGTTTTCTTGGGAAATTTAGTTCTCTAATAAAGGATGAAGGAAAGGAATTAGCAAAGATAATTATTTAAATTTAGCTTATTTTCAGCCTTCCCCATATCAGCAAAAATAAAATGGAAAGGCATTTATCTAGGGAGCAGAGTCTAAAATTTTGAACTGCTCCTAATTTGGGGAATTCTTTGAGCCTTGTTTTTTTCATATGTAATTTCATGAGATTGCATTATGAGATTTTTTTTCTTTTTTATTAGTATGTGTTTGCAGTGCATAATGATTACATTTATTGTGGGGAGTTTATTTGTGTACGTAACACATCTTAATTTTTTTTTGTTCCCTTTCCCTCCAGACCCTCCCTGCTCCCACCAACTCTTCTTTCCCTCCCCATTTGCAAAATCTCTATTTCCATTTTTTAACTTTTTAAAAAAAATTTTTTTCTTTCCTTCCCTAACCTTCTCCATCTCTTGTTCCCCTTCCGATTTGAAAAAGATCTTCCTACTTTTTAACACTTTTTTTTTTTTTGGCTCCTTATTTATACTTTGGGTTTCTTATGTTCTTTTTAGCTTCAAAGCTGTTTTATTAAGAATTATTGATAAAAATCAAATAAAATACCCAATTTTGGTGTTATTTCCTTGGCTCACTTTTCTGTGATAATCAGCAGTACAATGGTCAAAAGCTTCTTAACTTTGAAAGAAAATGATCTCCAACTAGATAGCCTATGAGTAATTGTGATTTGGCCTTTTATTTGTTTATGGATTTAGTTGAATGTATTCTGTGATATACCTTAACAATGGGTTTTCACGATGTTACTGATGAAGGGAATAATTATTGCTTCTACTTATTGCGGCTTGATTGTGTGTCAGACACTGTACTGTTTCATCATCAGTAGGTAATTATTAACTATTTATACTATTAATTGTCCGAGTCTTCAGAGGTTTTGTGTATTCAGATAAATATGGATTTCTTGTTTTAAATTTTTAATGTACATAAAAACATTAAATCATACATATTAATGGGGTACCATATGATATTCTGATAACATGTATACATTTCATAATGTTTAAATCAAGGTAAAACAGTTATCTCCTTAGACATTTATCATTTCATGATGGTGAAAACTAACAATCTTTTCTTCTGAAAAGAATTGTGAATTTCTACTCTTCTTTTAATCAAATAATAGCATATTATATACAATTCTGTACTTTGCTATTTTTCTCAACAAGTTACCATGGAGAACTTTCCCTGCTAATAAATAAGGAACCTCTTTTTATGGAAGTATCATTTATTTAATCCACTACTGAATGACTTTTTTATTCCCAACATTGCTGTTATCAATAATGCTGTAGTAGATATCATATAATTCATACATACATATAAGAATATATAAATCATTTTGATAAATTGTGTCAGTTTACACATTTATGTTATGCCTGAAAATATCTATTCCATGTTCCTTTTGCTCCAGTCCCAGTCTTACCAAGACTCCTTGGGATTTTTTTGCCAACTGTTGTAAATGTATCATCTAATTTTCATAACAATATGAAATAGGAGTATTCTCATTGTACAGAAGTGCTGTGAGCTCATGGCTTGTCTTGAAATGCTGACTTTCAAGCAGTTATGCTATGCTGCCTCTAATAATTCACTTTATCTTAAATTTAGTTAGATTATTTCTCTAATCAGATATTTAGAAGGCTCTAATTTTGTTTAATTATAGGTATATGTACATGTATAGATGTATAAATATGTGTATATACATACTGTGCATCTTACATGCTTCCTCTTGTCTGTATATACATCTTTAACTTGATTTGGAAGGATTAAAACTATGTTTGTATCACCTGGCATATATCCCCATTAAAATACTGCAAATACCCTTTTAACTAGAGAAGTTTTCATTATTTTTTGGTTGTGGATTTTCAAATAGTTACCTATCTTGATCTTCCCTGGCAGAAAATTTGAGGTGCTAGCTCCATGTTGTGATGCTGATACAACAGAACACTGTGTACATACATATGTGCCCTCCCCTGGCAAAGCAAAATGCTTTCCTTGTGTAGACAGAGTGCTAATTAAAGGATTTTGAACCTACTAAAAGAGACTATGGTAATAAAGCTGCTGAGTTATTTCTGTTCTCTTACAAAAGTCTCTGCCATGTGCTGTGACCTTTTTGGGCTTTGTGCAGTGGGGCATGCAATTCATTCTGGACTGAAGAGGAGGGGGAGGAGAAGGGAATGTTGGTTCAACTGGGCTGCTAGGCTGTTGGCCTTTCAGTATGGTTATTTTTAACCCCTTGTGTGGTTTAGTTTAAACATGCCTAGTAACATTGCTTAATGACAATTTGTGCCTGATAACTAATTTATATTGTGGTAAGATTATTAATGTTATACATTTTAAACTTTCATCTTAATTAGTCTTCTCATTATACTTACTCTGCTTTATTATGTAAAATTACTAGGATATTTTTCAGTGGTCACCATTTTCTTTAATTAATAGTATCAAGAAGCGATTAAAACCTAAAAGCATGCCTTAAAACATGTAATTTAATGATTCTTTTATTTTAAAGATGCATGTGAAATTCTTAGCAAGGTTTGGCACACAGCATTCTTTCATTTGCTACCTTTTTAAACAGCACTAAGTTAAAAAGAAAATTATTGAGAGATTTGAAACATTAAGTTCTCCACAGTTGTAGGAAACATGGCATTTTGAAAAATTTCTAGTTTGCTGAAATTGTAAAAGGAAAAATATGTCAGATGTTTATGCTGAACTGGGAATCTGCATTTTTGTTTTTAGAGTTCAGAAGTATATTATTTTTCCTTTGGTCAGATATTTTGTGAACTCCAAAGGACTATTTACATTCTTTTGTAACATTGAAACTCTGGGGCATCAAGTTGTGTTTTGAGATAAAAAAGCTACTGGTAAGGACTTGAACATTCTGTTTTCTTGAGGTTTTTGTTGTACCAGTATATGAAAATGCTGAATAGGACTTGCTTTGTAAAGAATGTAAGCTATAAAATTTTAACATGCCACTCAGATTTTTTAATCTAGATTGTATGAATTTTATATAATATTTTGTGTGTGGATTTCTGAGATCATCTGATTGGCAGTTCTTCCTGTTTTTGGAGGCCCTCAGATCACATGTCCTTTCCTTTAATTTGCTGTCTTTAAAATGTAGTCCTGACTACAGGAGTTTGCAGGCTTTCTTTTTATGACCCTGCATTTATGGGCATTGCCCTAAAGCCATGGAATGCCGGGATGGGTTTCATTGTAGCAATGTGGGTTTGTTGGTCTTTGCCAGTATATTTTATAAGAAGAAATAGGAGACTTGTTGCACAATTCAAGGCTATATTTTGGCAAGCTGGTGTTCCTCATGATGAAATTACAAGGAAAATTATATATTTGTGAGTAACATCTTCTAAGTTCAACATCCTAGAACTGAAATCATTGGCTGTATGTTATAGTCTGGTGTATATATAGCATTAAAGCTTTTTTCTTCATTGTCAGTATTTGGATTTACAGAAGATAATCTCTGAATTCTCCATAAACACATTTTGTATGTTTTTTTAGCAGAATAGAATGAGGCCAGACTTTGATTCTCAAGAGTTAAGGGGGGGGGGGGCCGGGGATTTAGCTCAGTGGTGCCACCACCTGCTTCTCAGATGTAAGGTCCTGAGTTCAATCTCCCTTACCAAAAAAAAAAGTTAAGGGAGGATAAATTGTTACAGATACTGAAAATATTTTAGTTGAATTTGAAAAGCAGAAGAAATTTTTCATTTCTTGTAGTATGGAGCCCTGTTTGGGAATATAATTCAGAGTAGAGTAAGATAAAATTGTGAAACACTTTGCTATGAATTTATTTATTCAGTCAGTACTAGAAATACTTCATAGAAGCCACTAAAGGTTGGTAGTAAAGAAATAAGTGCAGTGCTACAGTGCAAATCAGTGTCTTAAGACCCATCACAAGGCTGTCTAATGAAATGACAAAGATACTGATAAATATTTCTCATTTTAGTGGTTATAAATCTTTTGTGTAAGGATTGGCTTCAGAAGAAATTGATTGAAATGGTCCTTGAAAGAGGGAATTTGAACACCTGCACATCAACATTTTTCTGTTTTCAGTATATTGTAAGGGTGTAGACTGCCTGCCATTACTTGAATCTTAGTAAAGCTGTGAATATAGTTGAGTGATTCTCCAGACATGCCAGCTGCAGTTTCCCTCCTGGAGGAGGACAGAAAGACTTTCAGTCCTTTC
The DNA here is from genome assembly GCF_000247695.1 of Heterocephalus glaber. The sequence goes on from NW_004624757.1 coordinate 22,340,373, forward strand.
AAGCTGAAATGGAAGAACTATCCTACCTTGAATAAATGGGCCTATTGTTAATTTTAAGCTATGAGTATTTTCTTTTACATTCCCTCCCAATTACCCTGTCAGTATGCCAAGTTGGAAAGCTAATTTAGTTTATGTAACTACATAAATGTGTATTTCACTTATATGTTCACTTTCCACTTTTAAAACATTAATTGGCTTTTGTATGTGGCTCAGAGACTTATCTTTTCCTATGTGGTAATTTTCCATCACTAGTGGTCACGTGTCAAGAACCTCAAGATAATTCTGAAGGTACTTTTACTGATAAATAAAAACCTTTTCAGTATGTTTTATTGAAAATTAAAAGTTTTAGGAAAAGGCTTAAGTTTTAATAAATGTCATTTGGGGAAGTTGTGTTTTAGAGGAATTTTACTGGTAGGCAGGAGTTTCATATTTGATGGAAGAAACAGAACAGTAGGGGTTGAGTAAAGTAAGAATAGCAGTTTAGACCTAAATAAAGAAGGTTGTCATATAACCTGCTTACCTACTCATGAGTTAAAGATACTATCACCTACTTAAACTGAGACTATTAATTAAAGCCAGTAGACTTATTTTCTGTTACTTTTGAGAAAAGAGATTACTTTTGTGGGGGGTGTGGATCTGATGCCTGTGAATAGGCAGCTGGTTGTCTTTCTCCATGACATCCTGTTTGCAGAAGTTCTTACCCAGACTCCCATATCCTCAGGACCAATCATATCCTTTTGCCCCAATTACCATTACATAGAGGGGAAATCTGATATTATTTAGTTAGTCTAGAAGCAAATATTACTCTGGATTAAAAAAAAAAAGGACTTGTACCTTTGGCATTTTATAAGTGGTTACTATGTTTCAGCTTTGGCAGGTGGGATTCCAGGCATTTATTTTAGTTTTGAGGTGCAAAAATAATTGAGTATGCATTACAGAGCTTGATAGAATGAGACACTAGCATGTGAAATATCAATATACTGGTATGTGTACATTTTCAAAGAAATGATGTAATGGAATGAGAAGAGAAGGCATTAGCTCCAGTTACTAAAGCCTCTGACTGTGGTATCCAGGGATTCTTTGGGTATTTTGGGTGCAGAGCCACTGCATAGCCCCAGTGAGAAGACAGGTTTTTGTTGTTGTTGTTTTTTCCCAGGTTTGGTTTTTAATTGACAGAGAAAATCAGATTATTTCTTTAGGTGATAAATGATGAATTGACAAAATAGTTAATATTGTGTGAGTATTTGAAGTTATGTTTGGAGGAATTTTTTCTAACTGAATTTTTCAAATCTTCCTCACTTTCTTTCCTATTGAATAAGTGGAATTATTCACCCTTTCTTAAGTGCTCAGATTTCTTTTGTAGCTCATGTTTCATCATCCTCATCCATTTTGTGTGATAATTATTGGAACGAAGTTCACCAGCCTTGTTGGCATTTACAGCAGTACTGAGAGGGCTGAGCAGATGTATCAAATGTTCCTGGTAGACCTGAGTGGAGGATGAACTGGGGAAGTTAACAGGAGAGAATGAAAAAGGAAAATTAGCTGTCAGGAGGAAAGCAAGGGGCAAGTTTTAAAAAGCCATGACAAAAACAGTTATTTATTGAGTCAAATCTGGCATTTAAGAAATCTTGCTTAATCTTTCACCACACCCTGCTTTAATGTTTCTTTAATTTCTTTGTTAGGTAAGATACTCATATGGTTCAAAATCCAAAAGGTAGAATAATAAAGGGAAGAGTCTCCTGTTTCCTTGTTGTTCATTTTTTTCCTGAGTATCAAGTTTCAGCAGTTTCTTGTGTATACTTCCAGAAATAATTATACAAATACAAGGATATAGGTATAGATTCTTCTCATGTGACTCTCATTACAAGCAATATCCTTAAAAAGAAAAAAAAAACAAACTTGTTGGCATTTTGCTTTTTAAACTCTTAGCATCGTAAATATATCTTTACTTTTTAAAAATAGCTACATTGTGTTTGGATTTGTCATAGTTTGTTTAATCGGTTCCTATTGATGAACATTACAGTTTTTTCTACTCTTGCTGACATTGCAGTGTAATATTTGCACACACATGCGCACACATACACACAAAGTATTTTTGTCAGGTAAATTCCTGGAAATGGAATTGCTGAGTCAAAGCATTGCATACATTTGTAATTTTGATAGATATTGCCAAATATCTTTACAGAGACACTCCTACCTGCAATATGAGAATACCTTTTCCCTCATATTACCTGTACTAGCGTGAGTTTCAGCAGACTTTGATCTTTTCAGTTGAGCCAGTTTCTATATGTTTGTTTCTGCTTTGCTTTGCTTTGCTTTTCTCTCTCTCCCTTGCTGTGTGTCTGTCTGTCTGTCTACCTGTCTTTCCTTTTTTTTCTTTACTTTTCCTCTTTGCCCCTCCCCTCCCCTCCCCTCTCTTGCTAAGTTGCCGGGGCTGGACTATAACTTGTGATCCTCCCTCAGCACCCCTACAGTGCTAGCATTACAGGTGTGCACCACCATGCCTGGCTTTCTCTCCTATATAGGACTTAATTGTAAGTATTCTGCTAAGGATTCTCTGTGTTTCAATGTGGTGAAGGAGGAATTTCCTTTTAATGTGTTGCTTTAAGTTTCTAAATGTGGTAAGAAGAGTTTCAAACTAGGTAAGAATTTAGATCATATCAGTGAATTATTAAATGCCTTTTTCCCCAACATCTGAAAATTGATTTAACAATAGCCACTATACTTCATGATAATTATCCCAGGTAAATTTTGATTTGCCAAAAGAAGAAGTAGTTATTTAAATGATATTTAATGATTGAACCACATTTACCATTGACTGGATCCAGGAATTTATTGTGATTGAGCTCCAGTGGGGATCTGTCAGTCAGTATTCAGTTACTGTGGCAAATACTTTGCATAATTAACTTATAGAGAAAATTTTACTTTGGCTGTTTTCAGAGGCTTTAGTCCATGATTGAGTGGATCTGTTGCTTTTAGGCCTCTGGTTAGGGGCTAGTGCTTAGTGCATGGTATGATAAAACTGTTTACTTCATGAGCTGGATACAAAAGAGAGGTAGAGAAGAGGCTGTGTTCCCAGTCACATTTCAGTGATTGGAAGACTTCTCGCTGGGCTCCCTCTTAAAGTTTCCAGCATCCTTCCAGTGCTAACCTTTAAGGCATAGGCCTTTGAGACATTTAAGATCCAAACTGTAGCAGGATCTGATTAATAGCCCAGTATTTTTCAAATGATTTGTGAGATGCTAACTTTCAGAGGTCACAAATCAAGAAATTTAGCCAGCAGAGATTGTAGATGTTTTTAAAGTATTTTTGTTCTTGAGAAAAGATATTGGAGAAGGATAAATATGCTTTAAAAAACACATGTTTTATCTTTTACATGAGATCCATTAGAGATATTCTGGAGAAAAATGTTTATATATAAATACAAGCAGTGTTACACATGTAACTTTGGCTATCCCCTTGAACTGTGTCTATGCTCCTGATTTTAAGGTATCCCATAAGTGTTTTTTTTAATCTTTTTTTATAGTAGGCATTTTTATTCTTTATATGTACCTCTGTTCATGTCAGAAAATTGTAGTTATTTGGTATTGAGTTCTGAGAATAATACTTTGATATTTTAACAGAAGGTATTTCCAAAATTCATGAATGGCTTATCCCTTCTTTAGGTCAGTTCCTTATCCTCAGGGTGGCACCTTGCCCAGACACAAATTTTAAAGTACTACATTTAATACCTTACTGGCTTGTTTAAGAATTGTGTTCTCGTTATCAGTTAAATTATTGCTTAACCTCTCTGCATGGTATCCACATTGTATATAAATGGGCCCATTTAAAATGACTGAATTTATGATCTAAATTGCCAACTTTGAACTCTGAAGTCTTTAGTGTCATCATTATTTCTGCACATTATTCCTTTTTTTTCTTGTCATCGTACAGCTCTATCTGTTCTTCAAGGCACATCTATCAGGTGCTTTGTGAAATGTTGACTATTGTAGCTCACTTTGGTCTCCTTTCTTTTTTATATTAAGTAATAATAATAACTAATAGTAACTAAAGATATTTGAAGTATATTCAAGCTTAGTTCCTGGACATTATTATCACTTATTGTATTGTAGGAGAGGTGGGAAAATTCTTGGTATAGCAGAGTATGTCCCTTTGGTATGGTTTTCTGGTGCTGCCCTTCTCTTTAATGACTCATGTCAAGAGTTCTAAGAGGAAAAGGTATTAGTCAACACATGCTTATCTTTTATTATGTACCAGGTCTTGGGTATAGAGGATAAGCTGCCCCCCTCCTTTCTTCCTTCCAATCAAACCCAAGGCCTTGAACATGCTGACCAAGTGCTCTACCAGTAAGCTACACCTCCAGCCTGAGGGTGGCTTTTCATTTATTGATATAAGAGCATGTGGAACATGAAATGGAATATGGGAAGGAGCTTGGAAGTAGGAGAGAATGTACAGTTGGTTCTCCATATCTGCATGTTCTGCATCTATGGATTCAACCAACTGGAAAAAGAAATATACCTGTATTGAACATGTACAAATATTTTTTAGTCATTATGATACAGTATTTTTGTGTCATTTATATTGTATTAGATATAAGCAATCTAGAGATGATTTAAAGTGTATAGGAGAATATGTGTAGGTTATATGCAAATACTTTGCCATTTTACATAAGGGACTTGAGCATTTGCTGGCTTTTTTTTTTTTTTTTTAATCCATGAGAGATCGTAGAACCAGTGCCCTGTGGATACCTAGGGATGACTGTAAGAGTAATCAGACCTAGAAGGAAAATACATGTTAATCCTACAGCCTGTATCAAGGTAGTGGAGGAGTCTAAACTACGACTTACAGAACCCGTGGAGGACACACAGAAGTAACAGTGGCATGTAGAATTTGCTATACTGTATACTTGCACCTGTGGATGGAACCATTTATTCAGTATTTTTGTTGAGTGCTGACCATAGCTGGGTAATGAAAATACAGAGATAGGTAAAATAAGATTTTGAATCTCTATATTCTAGAAGAGATTGATACTTCAAAAGTGCATCGATAAATAAGCAATGTAATTAGTAGGGTAATGTGCTAGACAGTATTTGGTGGAAGGGGAGAAGAATGTTGGGGGTACAGGCTTTACTTTAGCCTGGCTAGTCCAACTGAGGAGCGACATTGACTAAAGAAAAAGAACCAGTCATGGGAAGAAACAAAGGAACCTCATTGCAGGCATAGAGAGCAGCAAGTACTGTGCAGTGCCTTCGGGTAGGAAGTAGCTTAATGTGATCAGGAAGTAAAAAGGAGGCCAGTGTGGTGGGATCATAGTGAAGCACAAAGGAAAGGGGATGAGATGAGAGGGGTGAGGTATGTCTAGTGCCAGAATTAGAGAGAAAGAAGCTCATGGCAGCAAGGATAATGTTGGGGGTGAGAGGAGGATAACTTGGGGGATTTGACATAGATTTTGATTCCAGTGGATTAGAGCTGAGCTGGAGAAAGTAGGTTACTGTTGCTGTGACCTTACCACATCTACAGGCTGGTGTGTTTTGTAAACTGCTCTTGATAGAAATTCCAGGGGAAGAATTCCAAAAGCTTTTTTGAGCAAAGGAATAACTGTATATAGCCTTCCAAAGTGACAATTTGGAAGTAAAACACTCACCTTAATATATGTAAGTAAAACACTCACCTTAATATATGTTTGTTTAGAAAAATTATTATGTTTCATTGTTATGTGCACACTGATTACATTTGTGTTCAAGTTTTTGTTGTAAGAAGCAGATTGTTTCCCAGATGGCTTCTGTTTTCATTTCCTTGTGATGTTACGACCTTTTCTACTATAATAAATGTTGCATACACATTCAGGAGTTGTTTACAGCGTGCACTGGTAGCACATATGTTAGCATCTGCTTCAAAGACAGTGAGCGTTAAGGTGTTGATCCTAGGTCAGATCTTTTGAACTGAAAAAGATTTTAAAATTGTCTATTGAAAAAATATTTTGGTCTCTTGGATGGTTAATGTACCCAATTAATACACTCAGTGCCAAGAGTTTCGTTGTGTGATCCATTTATTATTTCTAATCTGTATGAGATTTAATGAATTTTTTCACTTCTTAACTTTTACAGACCTTTGTATTTATTTATTTATTTATTTTTGGTACTGGGGATTGAACTTGGAACCTTGCGCTTGCAAGGCAAGCAGTGGCACCACTGAGCTAAATCCCCGGCTCTGTTTATTTTTATTTAAAAAATTTTTATTAATATGTGTTTACAGTACATAAGGATTATATTCATTGTGGGAAATTGGTACATGTACTTTTTTTCCCCTTCCCTTCCACCTGTTTTAAAAATATTTTTTCTTTATTTTTTGCCAACATCAAATTTATTTTATAAGTCTTTATCAAGTTAATTGTCACAAATACAGATAAGCAGCCAAACTAATGGGACAAAAATCATATAAAACTCATAAACAATTATGTTAAATCAAGGTACACTTTTAGATACATTGGCTATGCTGGAATTCAATAATTTTTCTCTTTTTTTATTGACAGTCTTTATTTTGTACTTTATTTATATACTGGATTTCTCATATAAGAGATACTTAGGCTTGTTTGTGTAATTTACTTCACGTAACAACATTGTGGTCTCAGGGGTATACCCTTTTTCCTACAAATGACTCAAGTTTATCCTTCATGGGAGAGTAGTACTCCATTGTATGTAAATACCACATTTGCTTTATCCATTCATTTGCTGAATGACATATAGAATGCTTCCAAGATTTAGCTATTATGAATTGCACTGCTGCTATAAACATGAGTCTACATGTATCACTTTAACACTATGTCTTTAACTCTTTTGGAAAGATAGGTAGAAGGGGGAATATCTGTGTCAAATCTAATTTCTATTTTTAGTTTTTTTAAAAATCTCTGTACTGATTTCCACAGCAGATGCAACAGTGTACACTCCCACCAATAAGGAAGAAGGGTTCCTTTTTCCTCGCAGCCTCTCCAGCGTTTGATGTTGTTTGTTTCTTTGAAGATAGCCATTTTTTTCTGGAATGAGGTGGAATCTCAGTGTTATTTTGGTTTGCATTTATTTTGCTTATTAATTTTATTGGTATATTTTAGGTACACAATATAATGACATTCATCATTGGAAATTTGCACCTTTATATTCTCACTCTTGGTTCTTATTTTTTCCCCATTCCCCTGCCCTCCCTTCAACCCCTCCATCCCTCCCTATTTACAAGGACATTGTTTTCATTTTTTCATTTCCTCATATTAATTCCATTCCCTTCTTTTCTTTCGCCTACCCCTACTCACTTCCCCTTGCCCTTTGCCCCATTTCTTCCTATTTCACATTACCTATTATACCTTTTGGTCCTTATTTACGCTTTCAGTTTCTCACACCAGAGAAACTATTTGGTATTTACACATGTGTGTCCTATTTATTTCACTTAAGAGTATCGCCTCA
>NW_004624757.1:22363653-22387422 GCF_000247695.1 Heterocephalus glaber
AAAAATAAGAACCAAGATGCATTATGTAAAGGTACAACTCCCAATGAGAAATGTAATTGTGTTGTATACCTACAATGTACCAATAAAAGAATTTAACAACAACAAAAAAAGAATTATCAGAAAATCTTGTCTTTCATGTTTAGTTTCAAAGATATTTGTTATTAATCCTTTTATGTCCAAAATTTTAAATTCTATTTTAAAGTGGAAACTTTCAACATATATAAAAGAATTCTATTTTTAGTGTGTTAATATACCCATCTCTGGTGCTTAACAGTACATGGTCAGTTTTATTTTTTCTTTTCTCTTATTGATTCCTCCACTTCCAGATTCTTTTGAGGCAAATTCTAGCTGTTACATCATTTTATCCAAATATTTCAGTATGTATCTCAAAAAAGTAAAGAACTCTAAAAAAACATAATCACAGCATCATTAGCACACCTGAAAAAATTAACAGTGTTTTTCCAGTATCAGTGTTCTTCCTTCCCTGTCTGTCATTTATAAGTCTTTACGTGTGTGTGTGTGTGTGTGTGTGTGTACATACTGTTTTAACTGTTTGAATCTGTATTCATATATGGTCCATACTTTGGGATTAGTTTATAAATTTCTTAAAACATTTTTCAGGGATAACTTTATTATAGAAAAACAGAGATTGCTCAACATCAGTGTTTCACAATTGTCATTTGTTTACTATGCTCATTATTATTGCCATATCCCAGATTTGTTCTTTGCTTGCTACTTTCATGATTTAAAAGAAAAATTTATATATTTATATAATCATTGTAATCATCTACATTTGCAGACTCATGGATTTGATGTGTTTACCTTAAGCTATGAAGCTAAAACTCTGTACAACATCTAAAATCATCCTGAATACTACTTGTTAGGAAATAATGCTTTAATATTAATGCTTTTTCTCCTTATTCCCTCTACTTACCTCCTGTGTTGATATCTAATCAGTTAGCCCAGGAGGGACCAGTTTGAAACATTAGACACACCTCCTACATGTCTCCAGAAACAAGGTACATTCTATGCAAAGTATGGTTTTACTCACATACCGACTGCCAGGACGATGTGTTACCAGTCTGAGGTTGTGGTCAGGCCAGCTCAGCATCTTTATCTTTCAGGTTCAAATTCCATTTTGTGTTATTTTACAGAGGTGGAAATCAAAACAGGACCCTGCTTCTGGGTTGTCATTGAAATCTTAAGTTTATTATTGATGAATGAAATTAATGATGGTTGAAATATCTTTCTGTTGTAATATTTGTTTAAACTAAATTTCTGTTTAGATTTTAGGGAAAGTTAAATTTGAAAATAATGAAATTTAAAACAGCAATGTTTTTTTAAAAGCCTGCTTTTAAAATATTTGTGAGGAAAGCATTACAATTAATTTGTTTGAAAATATGAAATGTGGAGGGAAATAGAATTTGTTAATTTATTTTGTATAGATTAGTGTATTTAACTGATATATATGTATGTATATATGGATTATCATTTATCTGTCAGAATAAACACAAATAACTTACAAAACCCCTCATGTTATTCTGTAAGGAATAATTATCTTCATTTTATAAACTAGGAAGCTGGTGGATGCCCAGAGAAATTGTGTGACTTCTGCAGAGACACATAGCTAGTCAAGAGAGATCCTGGGAGCCACATAGAGATAGATCTACCATAATAAAAGGGCAGTGGATATGAAGTGAGGTGTGCTGGACTTAGTGCTGTTTTCCTAGCTAAATTATACAAGTTTGGATAATTTATTTCAAATCACTAAGTTTCAATCATTGTCATTGTATATTGGGATAATTTGATACAGAACTTTCTTGAGAGTTAAATAAATGAAAAATTTTAAAGTTTATAAAATAATTTCTGAGTTCATGTTAATGTCACTTTGTTAACCATAGTAATATAACTTTAGTATTTGAAATAAAAATTCATTATCTTTGAAAAAGTTTTCATAGAGGCCTAAACAATGATTGAAAGGCATTCTTATGTTTTCTTTCTTTTTTTTTTTTTGGTGTGGACAGTTGAACTCAGGACCTTGTGATTGCCAAGCAGGCACAGCATCACTAGCCCATTCTGATGTTTTCTAACACAGTTTAGTATTCGAGATGTCCTCTTTTCTATAAATCAGATACATCAGGTTAAATATTGCATGGTTTCTATTATATGCGAAACCCAAATTATAAATAAAGTGCAAAATAAAAGATAGATGATAGGAAGAAGAGAGATATATCTTTCTCTAGTGGGAAGAGGATCAACAGATGGAGGGGGATGGGAGAAGGAAAGGGAATGAAAAAAAGAATAAGATGTGTTATCTACATGTACCAACTCCCCACAAGGACTGTAAATATATACTGCAAATATGTACCAATAAATAATTCACAAAAAGAATAAAATTGAGAAATTAATTATACATTTTAACCATTCAGTGACATCTCATAGAGATTGGGGATACAAAAATGATTAAAATCTATTTCATTTCCCTGAAAAGATCACAGTCATTGGTAATACAAACTTAAAAAACAAAGGAAGGCTGGGTGTGATGGTATAAGCCTGGAATCCCCACTACTCTGGAGTAGAGGCAGTTCAGATGGCAACTTTGAGGTCAGCTAGTCAATTTGGTGAGGCCTTGCCTCAAAATAAAAAATGAAAAGGGCTTGGGATGGCCAGGAATTTAGCTCAGTGGTTTTGCCGCCTGCTGCGCAAGTGCAATGACCCGAGTTTGATCCCCGGCACGAAAAAAAAAAAAAAAAAGGGCTTGGGATGTAGGCTCAGCACAGATACTCTGGATTCAGTCCTCACCCTTCCACCCAAATTGTAAGAAACAAAATTTCAGTGTAATTTGAACATCATTTATCATCAAGAATTAAGTTATTCAAGACCACTATCCTCCTAAACTGTAAATTGAAGAAAACCTTGGATCCAGATGTGGTCTTGACGTTTGGTTTGTGTGTGCTGTTTGCAGCTTGTATGCCTCTTGCAGTGTGGCCGTTCTTTACAAGATGACAGGTACTGAGATGGATGGCATATTGCATGTATGGCCCCCAAAAATCACTGTTTTGTCCTTTCAGATGTTAGCCTGCCTCTGCTTCCTTTAAAATATTCATTTGGAGTAGAGACTCCATTGTGTTTTTGGTCACATGCTTCAAATATCCAGGAGTTTCTTTGTAGAATAACATGGAGTTTTGTGATGGGAATCTTCAGGCTTTCCTATGAGTGCTCTTGTCTTGGTCATTTTCTTGTTGCAGAGACACAGTAACCAACACCTACAATTTAAAGAGGAGAGGTTCAAGCTTTGAATCCATAGTTGGCTGGATCTAAGGTAGGAAGGCGTGGTGGAAGGGTCTGTCAGAGGAAAGCTGCTCACATCATGGTAGCCAGACAGCAGAAAGTGACAGGGGAGGCCAGGGAGGGAGATATACCCTCCTGGGTCACTTCTCCAGGGACCCACCTCTTCCAGCTGCTGCCACCTCCCAACACCAAGCTAGCTGTAGCCTCCTTAATCCAGTCACCTTCCAGAAACGCCAGGCTCTGAGTGCAGGAGGCTTTGGGGGACATCTAGATATAAACCATAACAATCTGTTTATTTATTTATTTATTTATTTGAGACAAGGTCTTGGATGTAGTTCAGGCTGGCCTTGAACTCACTATGTAGCTCAGGCTAGCCTCAAGCTCCCAGCAATCTCCTGTCTCAGTCTCCTGAGTGCTGGGACTACAGGCATGTACCACCACACCCAGCAGCAATCTGTTTGTTAAGAAACTTGGGAGGGTGTGAGTGAATCTGGAGCTTGGGTTACCTGTGTTAGGAGTACCTACAATGCTTAATAAAAATACAGATATCTGTGCCTAACTCAGGGTTTACTAAATTAGCATATGTAGGTAGGAAGTGGGAATCTGTATATCTAACAAGCAGTGCCCGATTTAGGGACAGTTTGAGAAATACTGTTTTTTTGAGCCTTTCTAGGTCCTCAACCTCCAACACAGGTTTCTTAAGTCATGTGTTTACATTGTAGTGCTGAATCAACATGTTCCTTTTGGTGAGTGTGACCTTTTTGGTGTTGATTTTGGTCTGTCCTGTCTTGCTGAGTGGTGGTTCTGTGTGTGAAATTAATTTTTAGATTATTGAGTGCTTATATTTGAGGAAAGTACTTGTTAGTGGAGTAACTGGTACTATTTTTTGAATGGAAACAATCTGGTTTCCTACAAATGATTAGGAAATAGTTTTTCCTTTAATGATGTTTGTCTGACTTGCCAGGTTCACATTCAGAATTTATTAGCTTCATTTTATTGGAAAAAGTCTTCTTTTTCCATTTATAGGAATTAATTTTTTAGTCATTTATAAAATGGAAATTAGAGAAGTATGTCATTCTTACAATAATTTGATTCTACTTGGGTTAGTTTTACATCTGATTTAGTTTTGATTAGTATTGATAGTAGTGTCACATGCACACCATGTCTTTGCCTTTTTACCATTAGTAGCTATAAAACAAACATCTTTTTCTAATGCAAAACTTCGGCTTGCAAATAAAATACATAAGCAAACATCATTATATAATCACAGTCTAGCTGGTTGGTGTTTTTGAGGGTTCTTACTGAGCATGTGGTTTGCATTCTTCCATACCACCCTCTTTGTTTATTGGGCTATTTTATTCGTCATAAAATGCTTTACTCTTTACTAAAGCAAATGCTATAAAAGGATCTGCCTTAAGGGCAATTGCTTTTCCATGAGTAAGGGGAAGTAAAAGATTGTGAAGGGAGTGAAGTACATAGCACAGCTCATCTCCTTTTATGGAAAGTTTTTGCAGGAAGAGTCACTGTCACGTAAGAGTCAGGCATTTCAGAAGCTATCATTTTTATTATAGCCATAAAGGTATATTTTTTTCTGTTGATGAAATATTAGTAGCCTTAGAAGATTTGCAGTCTTTCCCTCTTGGGCATGTGGGCTGTCTTTAGTCAAGGGGGAATAGAATGGTAGCTATCCTAGCAAATGTAAACCAGTGTGGGATGCTCTGTAAATCAGTGTAAATCAGTGTGGGACGCTCTGTCCCTGGTCTGGCCCAAGGAATGTCTGATCATCTTAGGTTACACAACCTGAAGTTCTATGAAGATTTCTGCATGTCTGTGATATACACTTGGGCCACACATTTACATATGAATGCCGGGGAGCATGTAAATGATGAAGCCATTCTAGATCTTGACTCTCAGTTTAAATTTGTTAGTTTATGGTTTTGATCTTAATGGGATCCTTCCTTATTAGCTACATAATATCTAGACTATCGGGTAGTATCTTGTAATATCTCTTTTAAAATGTGTATGTATGCATTCCCACAATATAAAATATAGAAGTATTTAAGTGTAAAGTAAAATTCTCTCAGCCTCTTTTAGCTTCCTGCCTTCTAGATGTAATCTTACCAGTATTTTACTTTTCATTTCTATGCCCTAATGTGCACCACCATTCCCTACAAATATATGTTGCTCTGCAGCTTTCTTTTTTTAAAAAAAAATCTCGGTTATATTTATAAGCCAGCACATATAAACATCTATCATATTGATGAACATAATATATGCATCCAAATTTGTATCGATATTATAATTATTTGTGTCCAGAGTTTTTCTTTTTTTTTTTTTTGGTACCAGGGATCGAACTTGGGTCTTTGCGCTTGCAGGGCAGGCAGCGAAACCACTGAGCTAAATCCCCGGCCCTGTATCCAGAGTTTTTAAATCCTTGTTTTTCTCCCAATGTATGGGGTTATAAATAAAACAAATATAAAGAATGTAAATCTTATTAGTGAGTATAACTTATATGCAAATTTCAGTTAAAATTATAAAAATTTAGGGGCCGGGGATTTAGCTCAGTGGTTTCGCTGCCTGCTGTTCAAGAGCAAGGACCCGAGTTCAATCCCTGGTACCAAAAAAAATAAAAAATAAAAAAATAAATAAAAATTTAAGTGACCTAAACATTTTTGTCAGCACTAGCTAAAATATGGTAAACTCTACTTATTAATGTTTTTCTGTATACATGATTATGTGTAAAATAGTATTCTAATGATTTTAGTTCGCATTTTAAATATTAAAGCCCTTGATACCAGTGAATATACTTTCCATTCAGTTTTTTATACCCTATAACTGACTTTTTATCCTGTTATATGTGTGTGAATTTTATATTCTAACATAAATGACTGTATTCCACTGTTTTTTTTGTATAACTCTGTCAGAAGCTCTTTATGTTCCACCTCCATCATAAAGAAACTTAGTGGGAGGTTTTATACACTACTGTCCACCTTGCACTGTCAGAGATCCTTATGCTGATTTAGGGCTGTGATTACTGTTGCAGTGTGGAAACAGTGTAGTGACTATCACCACATTCAGAACATAGCCACTGATTCTGACTGTGGAGGCGCTTGATTTAGCTGGCAGTCAAGTATTTATACTTGAGACAAGAAACTTAAGACCGTTCCAAGTTCCTGAAGTATTCAGGTCATTTGACTAAGTCATTTCCTTGAAGAATTTAACTCTGACATGGATTAGCCTCTTAACATATTTTAGAGTTAACATTATCATATTACAGAACCTTTTACTATGTTCAGTTTGTATTTAAATCTTAGAATAGCTTGCTTTTCATTTTGGACTAAAAACAAGTGGATATTGACTAATCTCTTTGGAGTGTATCTTCAGGGCCTGGTTAATTTGCTGAGTAAAGCGCACCTTATAGATTGCTGTTCCTTCATGGCTTGGAAGTTTTCATTAACAACTAAGATTTAAAATCTTTACACCTGAGAAGTGTCAATTGTGCTTCAATTTTTTTATAGCAGTGGTAAGATGAATGTCAATTTATCATCTTTTTTTTTGTTGCTGGGGATCAAACTTGGGACCTTGTGGTTGCGAGGCAGGCAGTGGAACCACTGAGCTAAATCCCCAGTTCAGTTTATCATCTTTATGTAATTGAAATTGAAGGTTCTTATGTATGCCAGAATCAGAGGAAGCAGTATCACTTTTATAATAAGAAATCTTTAACCTACTTAAAAAATATCCTCATTGTATTTATTTATCAATATTACCTTGAATTGATGAATTATAATTGTATACACTTGTGGGATACAATGTGTTATTTTGATACATCTGAAAGCATGGAGTGATTAATTCAATCTAATTAACATTCTACCAACTTGCTTATTATTTTTTGTAGTGAGACAGTTGAAATGTTGTTATTTTTTATTTTATTATGAGATGTGGTCAGGCTGGCCCAGAACTTGGGGTCATGTGATCCTCCTGCATCATCTTTCTGAGTAACTTGGACTATATAGGTGTGTGCCATTACACCTAGATTGCAGTTTTATGTTTTTTTAATGATTAATGATGTTGAACATCATTTCATTTGCTTATTTGGCTTTTGTGAATTTTCTTTAGTAATGTGAGTTCTCTGCTTTTCATTTAATAGTGTACTAAAATTTAAATACATAGATCTTATACTTACTGACATAGAAAAAGATCTAATTCTGTACCCATTTTGTTTAATTTCTTTCTTTTTCCTGGTGTTTTTGAGATAGGATCTTTTTTTTTTCTTTTGGTACCGGAACTCGGGTCCTTGGGCTTGCACAGCAGGTGGCGAAACCACTGAGCTAAATCCCTGGCCTAAGATAGGATCTTATATGTAGTTCAGGCAGGGCTTGAAGTCACTATGTAGCTTAGCCTGGCCTCGAACTTGTAGAAATCCTCCTGCCTCAGCCTCTTAAGTGCTGGGATCATAGGGATGCACCTCCATGACTGGCTCCATAACCCTTTTAATCACTGAAAAATGTTTAATTTATTGAATGTTTTGTGATTTTAAAAGCTATACCATTGATGTCCAACCTTTTGGCTTATGTAGCTACACTGAGTGAAGGGGAATTGTCTTGGGCTCCATATAAAATATATAATATAGTTAATGTACGTAAGTAGCAAACCTTTTTTATTATTTTAAAATTTTAACATTAAAAGAGGACAACATACAGATAAATCTAGTGGGCTTAATTTTGTGAAACTGTCACATCAGTGTCTGGTTTGATGGAAGTGGCTGCCCAAATTTAGTAACTGAATAAGACAACCTACATGTCTGCTTAATAGCAATAGATGCCTGTCTTTATAGGTACATATATGTGTAAATAGGTCAAACACTGGTTGTAATGGTTTGTGACTAGATGTCCCCCCAAAGCCTCATGTAGTCATAGGTGGGGCTTTTTCAGAGGTGGCTGAATCTAGAGTGTGTGATTTATTCATAGTGCACTACTAAGATCAAGGGTGCTAGAATTAAGGGTTTGTGAGTACTAAATCAGTCCACTGATTGGTTTGGCACCACCCTAATCCCGGTAGCCTGGATACAATATCAGGAAGAAGCCTGTCTTGTCTTTTGCTTGCTTTGCTACCTTCTGCCCACCATGAACTGTTTCTCCTGTGCTCTGCTTGTCTTCTGTGCCACCCTGCCTTGGAGCCAGCTGATTGTGACCTGGAACCACTATGAACTGTGAGCTTTAACTTTAGGCATCGGGTATTTTGGCTCAGCAGTGAGAAAAGTAACTAAGACACTGTTACTGGTAATCATTGCATTTTGCCTCCGTAGTCATATAAATGCATGTAATGTGCTCAGGAGGTTTTCTAGTAGACTGTCTGACAGGCAAAGGAGTCAGAGTTAGTGTTTCACTGTGCCTGCCACACATAGCAGTCTGCATTCAAATGCAGTGAAATTGAGTCATGAAAAATATTCCTAAAAATTACATTATAATGTTAAAAGTTCATAACCCTGTGAGGCTGTATTTCTAGCTGTCAAGGGCTATGTGCGGTCTTTGGGTTGAACATGCCTACTCTGTACCATACAGATGACCATTTTCAGTTATAAAAATTGCTCTTCTAGATATCCTCTACTCTTGTTCATTTCTTTAAGGCAATACCTAGAGGAATAATTTCTGGAGCCAAATTTTATATATTTTAAGCTTTTGTATAATTTGCCACATTGCCTTCAGGAGAGATTGTACTCTTAACAGTAGGATCATTTGAGATGGGTGGAAAAACTTTTAGAAGCATACATTAATTGTAGAATTTTGTAATCTGCCTTTTCATTGTATATCTCAGTCTTGGTATGTACTTTTCTTGACTCTTGACTATTTTCTGTGTGCTTTCATATCTTCTGTCTGGTGTAATTTTTCTTTTCATCTAATACATGTTCTTCATGCATTGTTACGGCTTTGATAGCTATACTTTGTGTATTTCTTTGTATGTATTCTTTCTATGTATACTTTAACTTTCTTATGTATCTTTTAAGTCTCAAGTCAGTGTGGCCCTTCTTAATGAAATCTTAGTTTCAACCCCAGAGTACAGATTTTTCCTGTGTATGTGATACATTTTATATATTCTTCATTGAATTCCAGAATTCTCCATCATGCAAGGCATACAACAGTGGTTCTTCTCAGTACTTGCTAGTTAAATTATACTTGGATCAAATTAGTTTTCCTGTGAATGTTATATTCTATAGTATATCTTTCATATTAATACTGTTTTCAACTTGAAAGACTTATTAATATGCTTATATCTTCTGGGATTATATTAAAGGCCTGACTTGTGCTTTTGAACATAAGTGAAATCAACATACATAGTAAAAATTTTTTTGTTTCAGCATTTTATGATCTGAAATGACACAACTGTTTAAGCATGGTCTCACTTATTGTTTAAAATTATAAAAGGATTTTCTTAAACTTTAGCTTTAATATTTTTGTAAAGACTTCTTAGTAAGTAGCAATATTCTGAAAGTCTGGTTCAGTTATGGTTATGTTATAAGTTGGTCTTAACATTTCTGGTTAGGTAGTGTGACAAAAATTAAAATAGAGCTTACTTAAAAAGAGAGAGAGAGAAGTTTAGGATTTAGTTGTCTGTCAGTTCTCCCTAAGCTTACCAGTTTGTTCATCAAGTAATAAAAAGAGACACTTTCCATATAACCAGTTGTCTATGAAGTTTTAACATGTCAGGGTTTCTTGAAGACAAACAAATTAAATGAATGTGTTGTTTTGAGTGTAAAGATAAAAATGACTGTTATGTTGCCAGGACTTGAATTCTTGTGGAAGACTTTATTAAACTGATGAACATGTGAGAGGATCACTACAAGCTTTTTTTTCCAAGTCAGGGTTCTTGCTGCTTCAAAAGCACTGTAGTGAAGCAAGGTGAATTATTTTGAGGGTACTTTGCCCAGGAGACTGATGTCCAGAAAATGACTGGGTTCATAGCTTCCTGGGTGTGCTTTTGACATAAAGAAGCAGAAACCAGCTGACAGTTCACTGCCAATTTTGGAGTCCATTTAACTTAATTATAAAAAGGAGATCATAAAAAGCCTACAAATTAAGTTTCAGAAAAATCAGATTTATCAAAAATTATTTCAATCATATAGTAGCTCTGTAAATTTTTGTTCATGGCATTAAATAAAAAGGCACTAAACCTTGAATCCTTCTGATTTCAGATTTACGGCAAGCAGATAATGACATTATGAAGCTCATACCAAATGAGTCAGTTGTGATTTAAGCCTTGCTTAAAATTACTTAAAATCTTGGGTGCAGGTTTGTTTGTTTTTTTAAGGCAACTTCACATACAATTTTCTTGTATTATTTAACTCAAATGAAGGCAATTAAGTGGATTTAATTGAAATAACATGTTTTCTCAATGTTTTTGTGTACCTAGTGATGTTGCTTAGTATTATAAGGGGGTGCATTAACAAAAATATATTAACTCAATAAAATCTTTCTGCTCAATATTTTAAAGTTTAGAAGATCATTGATTTTTTTATCCTGCTTGTCATGATTACCTTTCATTTAAAAAAGTAAAAATAAAAATTCGGACACCTACTATATCAGCATCTTAATAGAGATTTAAAAAAGTAGAGGAAGGACTTAACACCCATTGAATTGTGTAAAGCATTATAGAAATATGGTTATAAATTTTATAATACAAGATTGATTTTGGAAAGGCAAAGGGACTATGCTCATTTGTTAAGATATAGTTTTGGGATATCTTTGACGTCACTACTGCTAGATAAATGGGAAAAACATCTGAGTGAATTGTTCTAAAGTTCAGGCTTAAAGCCTGTTTGTAGTGTAGCTTGTCCTGTTTATGTATCATTAAAAAACATTTATTATACAGCTTCATATACTGTGGAAGTCTGTTTTGTATTAACCATATATGTATGTTATTGCATCAGAGAACAATGTCTGTCTAGGTGGCCATCTTGCAGTTCAAATGAGAAGATTGTGGGCTACTGTTAACTGCCAGCATTTTTCTCTTTAAAACTAATGGCTCTAGCACCTGCTGGGGGGGGGTGTTTAACTTGCTTCATGGCTAAGAGAGGCAAAAGTATGTTGTTATATTTATTTCTGGAAAATCCTTTCTGTAGAATTCAGAGAGTTATTTACCACTGTTTAGTGAAACCTGGATGTTCATCCAGTAATCCAAATGAGGACATGTGTGTGGTTTAGAAAGCAGGCTCAAGTGGATTATATCTGCGGTGAATAAATAATGTTTATTCTTTACTCAAATTTGGTGGCTAAATTTATAATTTGGGTGCCTCCAGGGATGATCTCAGAAGTCTCCTGCCCATAGCTAAAATATAAAAAATTAATGAGATACTTATATGATTTCATATATTTTATTGATTAAAAATATTTTAGAAGTCTCCTGCCCATAGCTAAAATATAAAAAATTAGTAAGAGATACAATTACTTATACAATTACTTATAATGAGAGATACAGTTATATACAAATATAATTATATAATATATAACATATACTAATATATATATACTAATATATAACATATACAAATATAAGAGATACAATCTCTTATAATAAGAGATACAATCATGTATATGATTTCATATATTTAATTGATTAAAAATATTTTTTTCTATTGTAATAATGTTCCTAACTGAGGACCTTCACACAAATAGATCTTCTTTTTGAAATTCTATTTTTGCTTGACACTTCGACTTTCTAGTTGACTCCTAGATCATATTATTAGATAGTTTACATTAAAAAAGAAAACATTCATATGAGAATTGTAAATACTAAGTTTCCTTTCTATACTGTATAAAGGCAGAAGCTGCATTTTTCTTCTCTTTTTTTGAACACTTCTTATGGTTTATATCTAGATATCTCCCAAGAGCTTCATGTGCTCATAGGTGGGGGTTTTGGAAGAAGATTAGATTATGGGGATGCTATGGCTGCCTTGCTGTTAGGTTGTGTCTGGCCAGAAGAGGCTGGTCACTAGGGGCATGACCTGGAAAGGTGTATTCTTGTCCCTGGCTCCTCCCTTTGCTCTCAGCTTTCTGGGCACCTTTGTGAGCAGCCCCTCACATCCCCCAATGCCCTTCTACCATGCCACTGGCCGTGCGAGGACTGCAATTTCTAAAATGTGCGCTAAAATAAACTCCTTCTCTAAGTTGTAGATGTCAGGGTATTTTTGTCCCAGTGAAGAAGGGAAGTGACTCAGACACCATTTCCAGTTGCCTTTTGAGTGTTTCATGGGCATGTGTAGAATGGATGAATACAGGCCCTCATCCATTGCGAGATAAGGAAGGGGAAATTGAAGTGGGAGGAAAGGTCTCTAAAAAATATGTAATGTTTTGAGGTGTCTTTTCCTCTTACATATCTGTGTTTTGGAAATAGGTTCTGTAATTCCTAGTGTGTGGCTCTTCACAGAACGATTAAGTTTTTGATCAAAGTTACTTTCATTACATTAGGTGACTTCATAATTATAACTTTCTGATATTTTATTCTCATTTAGCAGAGAGTTCAAACTGTGCTTAAAAACTGTTAATTGTTTACAGCAGTTGCAAATTATTTCATGGAATTCCTTATTATTCCATTATAGTCTACTTTTGGTGAAATTCTACTCCTATGAATGAGAGCTTGAACACCTTAAAAATAATTTGAGATAAGACTAGGCCACATGGTTACCATATATACTTTATGTTATAAGGTGTTTCCAAAAAAAGTTAAGTCATCTCTAAAAATGACATTTCTTGTAGTAAAGAGATATGTATGTTATCTTTTATTGCATTTACCACAGATCTTTATTCAATTATAGGAAATAGAAAAGTACAAAATGGAGGGGAAAACAATTATTCCTATCTTCTCTCCCGTTTAGTTGGATGTAAGCATAAATTGTATATATTTATTGAATAAGTAGTATGTTTATAAGGTCCTAATTAAAGAAACTGTAACTAACATGTGGTAAATCATATCTCTGCTATCTTTGTCCTCATCTGGTCAACTCAAAATAAACAACTTCTTATCTCTGTCTCCTATATGCTCAATCTCCAAATCTGTAACTGTAGCTAAATGATATTTTGAGAAAAAAAATTTATGCATATTTTAGAAAAATAATTTTATGCATATAGAGACAGTGAATTTATTTCTCCCTGCCATTGTATAAATGGAAGCGTATTGTGCATATTATTTTGTCTTGCTTTTTAAAAATTTAACACTGGGTCTCCCATATCATCATTTAATAGTTTTTTTATTATTTTACAGTTGCAAGTAATTTTACTGTTTAAATGTTACATACATATATTATCAACTATTACAGATAATGTGACAACAGTGAAGTTTAGTCATGTTTGTTTTTAAAATGTAAATTTTTTTCCAAAACGATTGAACAGTTAGAGCATAATGTGAATTTTGCATTTGCTTATATATGATTTAGTCTGAAAGAAACACTAGATAAATGTGAAAAACTTCTCAGCCGAACTGAACCATAAAGGAATACACAAAACACATACCTTAAATATAAATTCAGTTCACCATATGTATTATGTGCCACCTCTATCCACATTTGATGTTATAACTTTCCATCTGATTTTAGATAAGTCTCCTCCTGCCATGTCACAAACTGCAACCCACTTCCATAAACAAACTTCTGGTCTTTTCTAAAGGTGAAGCTCCAGTGTTGTGACTCTAATCCTGTGACTTTTTTTTATTGTACATTTTAGCACAGTACATTGATTTTTCAGAATGCAAATGTTGCATCAGCAGAACTGTAAATGATTTCATCCATAATGAAAGTAGACCTATAAATTTCCAGAGATAAAATTGCCACGTCAGAGAGCATATATTTAAATTTGTGGGGCAACCCACTTTCCAGGGCCCCCTTCTGTCTCTCTTAGACAGAAGTTCTCTTTCTCTTATTAAATTTGACCTACTCTTAACATCCATTGTTCCTAAAATTCATTCTTCAATTTTAGAGAACAAGAACTCAATGTGTTGGACAGCTAGCAGCTGATGTGTTTTTTAAAGCTGCTATAAGCCTCCAGAAGTTCCAAAGATGATAAATATTGATGGAAAGATGCAGCCATCAGAATCATTCCTTTTGGAATTCCTCTGCAATTTTTTCTGTACCTTAATGATAGTTCTGACTCCAGGTTCTCAGGGCAGAAGATCAGGAGGCCTTGGTCCAGGACTGTAGACCTGGCCACAGGTGGAGGCTGCACCCAGGAGGAGGGGACAGTGCACAGTCAAATGGGCACAGCCACAGGGCATCTCTAAAATTCCTTCCCAGAATGATTGATTCCAGGACTTTTGCATCCCTGGAATGATAAAAGTCTCTATTCTTTTTTTTTTTTAAATGTATAATTTTAATGTATGGTATGTTGCCAAACTATGTGTTAGGAACTGTGAATCTTTTTATAGAAAGAACTCTTAATATAAGAAGTTTGTACATGGTAACGAACCTAGAAGTAATATTACTTTGAAAGTGATGTCAATTTGTACCTTAATCACTCAAAATATAATTTTTTTCCTGGATAAATTACTGTGCTTCTGGGCAAAAGCAGCTCTTTTTAGAACACCTGAAACCTTGTAAGATGACTGAAGAGCTGTGAACTTTATTTATTAATGTCCATGAATTCTTTCATTAATTTTCAGCCAAAGGGACATAGGTGTACACTATTAGCATTTTAATAGATCTTCCAGAACTTAGGTGTAGTATTTATAGTATCCAGCCTCAGGAAATATTGACTAAGTCATTCTTTTTTACACTAAGGAATTGAAAGTTGAGTAAAGAGGGGAAGAACAACACAGATTTAAAAGGAACGGAAAAGGTGTATGGAAAAATAACTTAGAAACTAAAATAGAATTTATTTTTTAAAGTTTTACTTTTGACTATTTTATTTACTTGTAATTTTTAAAATACAAAGTATAAAGACATTTTAAAAGTTGCTCATAATCTTATCTATGCTTTCTGGGTAATTCCTGTTGGCACTTAGAAAAATTATTTTTTCTAAATACCTAATTTTTTTGATTTTTTCAAATTTGCTGATAGTTGAGGGACAAAAAAAAATCATCTTTGATGTACAAATCTGGTAATGCTCTTCATAGATTTGTCAGTTTATGATAACCTAAATTCAGAAATTGAGAGTTAAGAATTTTTTTCCTTTTATAGAAAACTTAATAGTAATATGACAGTAATTTTGTGTATGTTGAATCTAATAAAAATTTAGGACTTGTATTTTACATTTTTTAAAAGTTTATGTTTTTTGACAGTTTCTTTTTGTTGTATCTTTCTAAAATATTGATCTGAAACAGATTGGGGCTGTGAAAGCCTGGATCTTCACAGATCTGTAGAGAAGCTGGGCTTTCTGTTACTTCATCAGTCTGTGATAGCGGAGTGCCTCCCCGTCCCTCACCCTGCCACCTCAGGCTTCCATCATCATTCATGAGGGCATGCCGGGAAGATCTGCCAACCAGAATAAAATATTGGGAGGAAATGAGTCATACCCTGACTTGGAAGGCAGACACTGGCAGGCGGACTTCTCTCCTCCCCCGGGGAGCCTCTCTGTTGGGATTATGGAGTGAGATTTGGGAGAACTGCAGAGATTTAAAATGAAGGAAGGAGACTTTGCGGGCTCTGTTCTCTTCTGCCCCTTTTCTGTCTTCCTTCACTTCTTCCTTAAACACCCCCACTCCCCATGCTCTGTTTCCTCCATCTCTTCCCTTTTGATCTGGATAGTTAGAAATTTTTACTTAGGAACCTTTTTTGAAATTTATATGATGTTTGGAAATATCTTGTTCCTGTTGAAAGTTAGATGATACTCAGAGTTGATAAAAGTAGTAAGTTAAACTTTAGGGAGGAAAGATTTCCCTCCTGATTTATCCAGCAGCCTACTTTAAGGAGGAACAGATTGACAGAATTTAGGGAGTAAACTGCTTGTCAATAAAGCGTGCATTTGACTATGGAGTGTGAAATGTGTTATCTCAAGAGGCAGAGTGGTGGATGATGGGGGTTGGGAGCAGTTCAGTGTGGTGGCCTTGAAATGTGCTTTATAATCACAGTGGCTGGGTTCCAGCTCCAGCCCTGGGACCTTTTAGCTTTGTAATCTTAGATTAGTAATTTAAACTTTCTCGCTCTTATTTCCCCAATTATAAATTGGGAATAATAGTGCCTACATCATAGTTTTTCTGAGGTTAAATGAGTTAATACATGTAAAACATCTAACTCTCTGGCGTTCCCCCTCCCTGCCCATTGTTAACATCAAGCCCATACCAAGTGATGTGTTGAAATAGGTATCAATGTGATTGTTGCTTCTGGTGAAGGTACTTGCTATTTTTCAGGGTGGGCATGTGATGAGGTTTCTTTCTTTTTTTTTTTTTTTGGTACCGGGTATCCAACTTGGGTCCATGAGCTTGAGCAGCAGGCGGCAAAACCACTGAGCTAAATCCCCGGCCCAGGTTTCTTTCTTTTTAATTTATCATTTTGCAGATTTTGCTATTTTAAATCAACAATATTTTTAATAATTGTCTTTTTGTTTTCACTTTTAAAGAAATTAGGAGATATTGGATATTAAATTATTTCTTATGTTCTCATGGAACTGCTAGACACAAAGCACACATAGAAAGGTACATTACTAGGGTGGCAAGACATATAGTGTAAAATGCCTTCCTTCCTTTAGCTTTTTGGCTAAATTCCTGAGCAAGTTCAGGTCAGAAGAGTTTGTACTCAGTTTTGAAAGTAACTTTTTTTTGAAATGTTAATTCAGCATTTAAATTATTACAAGATGATTCTTTAACCTATCTGAAGCTAATATAATTTTTTTTTTTTTTTTTTTGATGCTGGGGATTAAGCCCAAGGCCTTAGCCCTGAGTTATGCTTTATCTCCTGGTCTCTTCTTTAAAAATTTCGAGACAGGGTCTTTCTAAGTTGCTGAGTTGACCGGGCTGGACTTGAACTTGTAGTCCTCCTGCCTCTGCCTTCTAGATAGCAAGTAGAATTTTTAATTGAGCAATTTGGGTATTTTTCATTGACTTCATTTCAAACAATATTGTTTTGTAATACTATAGTCTTTCATCACGTAGGATGAAGATGTTTTTGTTCATAGTAGGCCAAAAACAGCAGTGATATTGTCCAGGTCATATGTAAATGTATATTAGAGATCTACCACATGTCTCCTCCTACATGTTTGTGTCACTTGGCTATCAGATAGTTGTTTGTTTTTTTTTAATTACCAATGAAACCACTCAGTCTCTAATGATTTCCTGTTTTGAAGTAGAACATCTGATTACCTGTGCAAGTTTGTGTATCTCAAACTTTATCAAACAAGGAAGAAAGATCATTTGAGCATCTAACTCTAGACCATTCAAAGTTCTGCCCCTTTGATGTTCCACACTGTTCTGCTTGTTTCTCTTAGCTCCTGAATAGCAGTTGTGATTTTGGCTAACAGCAACTTAATTAACATGAAAGTTTGTATTTGTTACATGTAGAATTGTTTAGTTATCACATTTTTAAAACTTCTTCTTTGGAATCGTTTGCTATTACATCTTTATGAAACAATTTAAAAATCTTATATGTAAATAATTTATCATATCCTGAAAAATCAGAACTCTGTCTAGCTTAAGAGATCTCCTATAGTTTTGTTTCTTTAATTTGCTAATCTAATAAAAAGTTATTTTAATTTTTTCTTTTAAGGCTATGTTTATTTTATTTTTTTTATTTTTTGGTACCAGGGATCGAACTCGGGTCCTTGTGCTTGTGCAGCAGGCAGCAAAACCACTGAGCAAGGGCTATGTTTATTTTTAACAATTTATTTAGATACTCCAAACTCTAGCTAGATTTGAAACTTACATTTCATTTTATAGCATTTATTACAAAAAACAAAAATCTTTGCAGTCTGACAAGTGACTGGTGTATAATAAGAATCACAACTTGATGGTTGTATTGTTTTCAGGGAGAAGCACCATTTGCAATATGTAACTAAAATTGTTTAATGGTGTTCTTATATTGGTCATTTATGGACCAGTAACTTACTGGGTACTATTATGGTTTAGATTTAAACTGTCCCCTAAAAGTCTCCTGAAGTCAGAGGTGACGATTTCAGAATGTGATTGGATCATGGGGTGCCTACACTCATTTGTCAATTAGCCTGTCTCACTGGCGCTTCCTACTCTTCTTCCTGCCTGCCAGGAGTTGAGCAGCTTTCCTCCCTCAGGCCCTCTGCTATGCTGTTTCTGCCTGTGAGCCAGCCACCCAAGGACTGAACCCTCTGAAACTATGAACCAAATAAACTTTGCTATTAAGTTGTAGGGGTCAGATATTTTGTCTCAGCAGTGAAAAAAGTGACTAATACAAGTACATGTTTATATATACCCTGTTCAATGTGGATAACATGTCATTGTCTGCCTTCTCTTGAGAAGTCCATATTCTCATATGGGCTCTATTATGAGCCCATAATAGAAATCATCTTACTTTGCAAAGAAGTATATTTTATTTCTGGAATGTTCTGAATGTCTCCAACCTTTAACTGTGCTCAGAATTAAAGTTTTTCCATTTATACCCATGGGTTCTCCCTCAGATTTTTAAAACTTCTTATAAACCATTAATGTTATGTAAAATAAAGCAGACACAAGCTTAAGTATTGCATGGTTTCTCTTACATGTGAAACCCAAAATATAAATAAAGAACAAAATAGAAGATAACAGGAAACAGGGAGACAGATCCTTTGGAAATGAGAAGGGGCCAAGAGATGGTCCAAGAAGGGAAAGGGAGAGGGAGTGGGGAGGGGAAGGGGATGAAAAGAGACTTGAGATGTGTTACGTACTCGTACCGGCTCCCCATAAGGAATGTAACCATTATGTACTGCAAACCTGTAACAAAAATTAAACAGTAATTAAAAAATTTAAAACCCTCTTATGACAAGTCTCTATAGTTTGTATTTAACAAAAAGCTCGAGACATTTTAAAAGATAGTGGGGAAAAATTCAGAATCAAAATGTTTTTCCTACTCTCACATCACTCAACCAAACACTTCTGATACCATATGTGTGCATTTACTCACTACACACCAAGCAATCTGTTCTCCAGAGAATACTGGCTGGATGTCCTCCACTTCGCCTCAGTTCTGATGCTGCGTATCTAGAGATAGCATCGGATCCTACAGGATGAAAGTTTAGTCCCAGAAGTTTATAGCTATCGCTTGCCACCTAATCTTTAACTGATCAGCTGTAAATTGTGAGTTCCCACAGTATCCACCTTGGGTTGGATTGATTTACTAGAGTAGTTCACAGAACTCAGGGAAACACTTTACTTACATTTATGCATTTATCATACAAGATATTACAAAGGATATGGATGAATAGCTAGATGGAAAAGATGCCCAGAGTTATTGTGCCCTCTCTGGGCATGATGCTCTCTAGGCAGCTCCAGATACTC
Organism: Heterocephalus glaber; assembly: GCF_000247695.1. The sequence goes on from NW_004624757.1 coordinate 22,383,364, forward strand.
AGCTTTCTGGAAGCTCTCCAAACCTGTCTTTGGGCTTTTCATGGAGGCTTTGTTATATAGGAAAGATAGGTTACATATTTTGCCATTGGTGATCAACTGAAACTTCATCCCTTCTTCCTTTCCCTGTGTGTTCAGGACAGAGCTGAAAGTCTGAATCCTCAGTCATGCCTTGGTCTTTCCATTGACTGGCCCCCATCTAAAGCCCTGAGTTACTAGTCATCTCATTAGCATATAGAGGGCATTCTTACTACTCCACAGAGTCCAAGGGTTTCAGGAGCATGCCAGAAGCCAGGGAAAAAGATCATATGTATATATAAATACCACAGTTTGATCAGCCAAGTGTGGAGATCACTGCTTTCTAAAATGGTATAAAATACAGTAATTCTAGTCTATCATTATATTGAACCATTCATTTTAACACCATCTATTTTAAAAGTAATTCCTGGTATGATATAATTTCTGGATTTTTCACTGTTCACATTGTGACTTTTTCTCTGATACCAAATTACCTTGATGTCTCAGCCAAACAGCTGACAAAATACCTTAGGCTGGATAATATATAAACAAATTTTTCTCACAGTTCTAGAAGTTCTAAGAAGTCTAAGATGGCAGCTAATTCAATGTCTGGGGAAAGTTTACTCTGCTTCAGAGTGGCTTTTAGCTGTGTCCACATTTAGGAAGGGCAGAGGAACTAACAAGCTCCCTCAGCGTTCTTACAAAAAAAGCCATTAATCCATTCATGAGGGTAGAGCCCTCAGGATCTGATAACCTCCTAAAGACCCCCCTTGTTTTAAAACTACTTTGGAGATTATGTTTCAATATAAGAATGGTGAGTGTGGGGTGGGCAGAAATGTTCAGACCATAGCTTGCTACACTGGCCCTTAAAATCCATGTCCTTCTCACATGCAAAATACATTCATTATAGTCCAATAGCCCCCAAAGTCTTAGATTATTCCAGTATTACTTCAAAAGTTTGAAGTCCAGAGTCTTATCTAATTGTCATTGAAATACAATATGAATGACATTCAAGGTATGATTTACCCCGAGGCAAGTTGTTCTACAGCTGTGAACCTGTGAAGTCAAACAAAAGGTATGTGTTTCCAAAATATAGTATTGAGACATACATATAATGGACATTCCCATCCCAACAGGGAGAAATAAGAAGAAAGAAGGGGATAACTGGTCTCAAAAAAGTCTGAAATCCAACAACATTAAATCTTAAGGCTTGAAACTTTTCTGATTCAGTGTCCTACGTTCTGGACATAACGAGCTAAATTTGGATTGGGCCCACACTATAGCTGTCACGTGTTGGAGACAGGTGCCTGCAGCTCTCCCAGGCTGGAGTCACATGCCTCTGGTGCTAACAGTTCTGTGGCCCTACCCTTGTGATTCCACAAAGCATTGCTGTAGTGGAGACTCTTGGAACCTATCCCCTGTAGATAAGGGGGAGAGGCTACTATGATTCCCTATTTCTGCCAACATTCTGTTCACAACCATTTGAACCATAATCTTTAAAAGGTTGAGCCTTTCTCTATAGCAGTGCTCTTCTGAGCCCTCATCAAAATTATCCATAGCACTCCGTTCAAAGTAATGTAGGCTTCTTCTAGCATGTACCTCCAGATTCTTCCAGTTCCCAAGCTTCTTCCACATTTTCACTTATTTGTTGTTGCAGCATCCCACTTTTTGATGGTTTTTACCTTCCATTCTGCTAGTATAACAAAACACCATAACCTGGTAACATAAACAACAAATTTAAGGCTCACAGTCCTGAAGGGTGAGAAGTCCTGCGTTAAGGTACCACTAGGTTCAGTGTTTGTGAGAATCCATTTATCATGAATGGTAGTTTGCTGCTGTGTCCTCACATGGCAGGACAAGATAGTTGTCTGGAGTCTCATAAGGGCACTAATATAAGGGTGGAGCCCTCATGAAGTAATCACCTTAAAAGCCTCAGCCCTAAATAGTACCTTGAGGGTTAGATCTCAACATGTGAACATTCAGAATGTATTTGATGTACAATAAAGCAGGAGTAACACTTTCCCTTGTATGAATAGTGCTTTTGTTTCCAAAATATAGCCCAAGGATATATAACTGGCTTTAAAATAAAGTTGTCCCACCATTGACTTATAGCCTTCCAAACCTTCCCTGATTTTATTTTTGTGGACTTCTTGTCAGACTTCAAATTCTATTGCATTTGAATTTCTCTTTGATTTTGTTCAGTTTAGAATCTACTGTGCTATAAATTTGTCCCTGTATACTTTGTATTATCTTCAAGTCCATGAAGAATGTTTGAGTCTTTCTTCTACAGTCCAGCATTTTCTCTTTTCTACCCTCTTTACCCAAAAATATTTCCTTATGTCTACAGCATGATATGCATGCCTCCTAAGCCTGTAAAAGTGTGGTAGAAACACATATTTAATCAGCTCCAAGAAATAGAGTTTGTGTTATTAGTTTCTTATGGGTGTGGATTTTTTGGTGCTGGGGATCAAACCCAGGACCCCCCACATCCTAGGCCACAGCTTTGCCAACTGAACTATATTCCCAGTCCTCATTGTGTTTTTAATGTGAGAATTGGGAAAGCAAATTTCATATGTTTTATTAGATAGCTAAATGTAATTCTAGACTTTTAAATAAAGAAAATAAACATTAAAATCCATTTGAATTAAAGTTGGGTTGTGTTTGCCTGTTTTTGTTGTTTTGCTTTTACAATCACTTCAAGGAGAAAATGTTTTGGTTTGCAGATGACTTTGTTGTAGGGTAAGATGGCTAATATATCTCCTACCTCCTTTGACTCTTTCAATTAAAATAAAACACAACACAACAGAAACAGTTTATTTGAAAAAAATTGTTACTCTTTAAAACTTTCTGTACCTCCTTGGACAGTACTTAGAGAAAAGTTATGTTACTATTCCGGTGGTTTTATGCCAGAACCATTTTTAGTCCATGAATTGTGCCAGTGATTAAAAAACATCTTGCAAAGAATACATTTTCCATCTGAGTACTTCTGAGCTGTTGGACATCATATGTCAGCACATTAGAATCTATTTTAGATCTGTAATAGTGCACATTGTAGTTGGAGAACTCATGGGATAGTTAAGTTTTGCTCCTGGAGCGAGAGTTTTCTAACTCAGATAATATTTTGATATTGGGTGTTCTTTTTCATATTGCTTGGAAGTTGAGGAAATGGCTTATAAAAATTCCCAGCAGAGAATAATAACTAAGGTAAACGGGGTTGCTGGGTGGATTTTCCTGGAGTTATAGTCCAAATGTTTAGCTTTTTTGATAGATGTTTGTACATGTTGAAAAAAATTCACACAAAATGTTAACTTGTGATATAGAAGGGCAAATAACCTTTCTAAAAATCTGTCCATTTTTTCTTGCTATATTGTCCTTGCTATGTTATGGGTAGAAATGGAAGATAGAAAGAATATAGAAGAGTGTCTAGCATAGTGCTGATAGGGAAATGGTCGTTCAGTCAGTGGTAGGTGCATGCCATTGATATACCTACAACGGTAGGTATCTGTTGGTTATGCATACTTTTAACAGTTAAAAACAAAACTATGTTACTTACCCCTGTCCTTCTGCAAACATACACTGTATATCTGATACCTTGTGTGCTGGCATGTGTACCATCTGCTGAAATAATGGAACTCCATTCCAAACAAGCATAACCTATCTCAGCCTTTTAAGATTATAGTAAAAGGTTAGTCTCCATGTAATCAATAATGATCAACTGGGGGCAGAAGGGATTTTTTTTATATATAGAAAGAAAACTCAGTATAGATAGTAAATTTGCCTGCATCGTACCCTTATGTTTGAGTGACTCTTGACTGTTACTCTGCGGGGCAAAGGTGATTTGATTAACTGATGTAATGAGTGGGAAGTAGGATGAAAGAATACACAGTGCATTCGCATCCCTTACCAGGCAACCCCAAATCTTAGCCCTTTCCATTCGTTTGCACTCACCCCTGAGGAGACTGCACAAATGGAGCAGTGACATTTCTTTCTTTTTTTTTTTTTGTATTAAATTCTTTTATTGGTACATTGTAGGTATACAACACA
>NW_004624757.1:22396565-22414494 GCF_000247695.1 Heterocephalus glaber
TATCAGATTGTTCCAACTCGTTTCCCTTTGGGGTTGCTGTAGGTGATCCAGAAGTCTGTTTTTGAGGCTTGTTTATGTGTCTTCTCATTTCCACGGGGTGGGGGGTGTGCTTCTGGCACCTGAGCGGCTCACCTTCTCTGCCCTAGGAGCTTGGGATGGTGGTGGGGGAGCTTCCTTCCAGGTGCTGGGACAGGCTGAGCTTCTCTGCCTTAGGAGCCTGGGATGGAGGTGGGGAGCTTCCTTCTGGGTGCTGGGACCTGCTGAGCTTCTTTGCCCTAGGAGCCTGGAATGGAGCGGGGGAGCTTCCTTCCAGGTGCTAGGACCAGCAGAGCTTCTCTCCTGTGGCTTAGGTTTTTGATACGCATTCATGTTTAACAGAAGAGACAAGAGGAAATGATTTGTAAGATCTATTTAAATATATGTACATTGTTTTTGAAAATTACTTATTAAGAACATCCTAGACGTTTTTTGGGGTGTTTTGTCATATGTTTGTAATGATTCCTCAATTTTGGCATTCTTGGTGATTTCTGAAGCTTTGTGTACTGTGCTGTTTATATTTCTTGCATATGATACCAAACTCCAGATCTTTTAGTAACTTCCATTTTGATATCCAGGTGTTCAAGTTAGTCTTGATTCTCATTTGTCCATAGTCTTAATTCTGCTTCTGTTTTAATCAGTTTCACAATCATCTTGTCTTTTCCATCTTAAACCCAGAACTGGTTTTATACCAATTCATAGGGAAATGTGAATAATATATATGAAGCAATTAGAAAATAAGATAATTTATTTGAGTGACCAAGGAAAAATGGATACTAGTGATAATGACTTTTAGATAAACAAAAACTTCTGGCTCACAGTTTTCTTTTTTTGGGGGGGGGTACTGGGGATCAAATTCGGGACCTTGAAAAAACTTCTAAAGTATATAAATATTAGAGTTGAATGGGATCTGTGAAATACTTGATTCAATCATCTCATACAACTAAGCAGAATGACACCAGTGATGTACAGTAAACGACTTGCCCAGAGTCACAGGACTTGTTAGTGGCTCAGCTAGAATCTCCTTCAGGTTTTCTTTGTAATACTGAGGGTTAAAAGGATGTGGGTATTATATACTTTCAACGCAGTTTGTCGAATTATAAATGTCCACAAATACTCTGGATGGCACATTAATGTTAAAGAGCAAAAATTTAAATGTTGCATACCTTTTAAGAAAAAACTTCTAGAGGAAAGTCAGGTAAATTGCCAAAATAAATATACAATATTATCCATCACTTTATGTTTAATATAAGAGAAGAAAGTAAATGGGAAATGATTTAAATTACTAAACAATAATTTATTTATGAAATATTTTTGATTTGCAGTGTAGTAACTTATCAGATGTTTATTGTATAAGTCCATGTATGATAAACCTAATGTGAAATATAAAATAAAGTCATTGTCTAGAAAGAGTGTGCTCAGAGTGTGGTTTGCAGGCCAGTAACACTGTGAGATACGCTTTGAGATGAAATAGTAAAAATTGAAAATATATAGAAACTTTTACAGTAGTTTTACAGAGTAATTTTATGTCTGTTGGATCTTATAATTTAAAAATGTAGACAAATATTTTGTATGAGTCAAGTTTTTCTTTGTTGAGTAACTTACAGTTTTCAGAAGAATTGCCTCATGAGAGATTGGGGGGAAAACTCATCTTTATCTCAGATAGTGTGGGGAATGTTGCTTTATGGAGAATTGTATTCATGGGAAAGTGAAACAATATAAAATAGTGAGGGAAAGGGCCATGCCTGTTCTTTTATACCTTTTGTTCTGGTTGAAGTTAGTCCCTTATTGGAATAGTCCCTTATTAAGTGTGGATTTATCCTATTAAGTTTATGTATAAAGCTTTTAAAAATGGAATCCCTCCTTTTTATTTTATTTTATTTTTTTTAGTACCAGGGATTGAACTCAGGTCCTTACGCTTGCGCAGTAGGCGGTGAACCACTGAGCTAAATCCCTGGCCAGGAATCCCTCCTTTTTAAAGCTATGATTTTTGCATCTCTTTAAATATTCATTCTTCTTTAAAAGGTCTTAAATTTTCTTGATGATAATAGAGTTTTTGTTTTGAAACATCTATAATGTGTGGTTTGAAGGGTCTGGATTTTTCCCTCCTGTTGTAGAAGTATGCTGGTGGTCAGGAACCACACTTTGAGAAACTTTGTTCTAAGGTTTCATTAACTCATAAGGTCTTGAGACTTGTTTTTTTTTGGTTATAAATGTCTCTGAGAATTTGGGTCAAGTTATAGTCCCACTCAATGGATAATATATACATAAGTACATACAGTTTCAGAAGAGTCACCTCATCTTTGAACAGAACCTGATAGAGAGGGACGATTGGTATCTTACACATAGTTATCAGTGTTAATCTGTTCCCTGGTAAGCTAGAGTTGACTAATTTGCTTTTAACCTTTTTAATTATGTATGGGTTTTTTTTACCACTTCCTTTTGTTTTCAGAGTGCAATGCATAGAATCACTCATTTCTCTGTATGTAACAAATTTATTGATTTTGAGATGTTTGTAGATACCTTTTTATAAACAACATTTTTAGCATTTCTGGTAGGGCAATATTCACATATGCACTGCAAAGCACATTAAATCTTTGTATGTGGATACATGGGTTAGCTATAAATGAAAGTGATAATGTGTTATCTCAGTAGTGAATCACAGTTTAAAAATACATGTTTATATTATATTAGACTTGAAGTAGAATAAAATGCTGTTTCAGTAAGTGATAGGAAATACAGTTAGTCTATGAAAATAGTATTAGTACAAGCGCTGTATTTGAGGTAGGTAAATCACTGACTCTATAAGGAAAGAACCACAGTCACCTTCCTTACTTCTGTTTGGTTTTCTAAGGCATAGTGATACATACTTTGAGGTATTCTCCCCATTGCTGCCATATAAGGTATGTTCTCTAACTTTTGGGTGAAAGTGAATACAGATTGACTCATAAACCAGAAAAATAGAACTCATAGTTAAAGTGCTGATATGAGTCAGAATTTTATACATATATTCACAGAAAATGTCAGTGATTACTTGTTTTGTCTCCCTACTCTTCTAACCTACAAAAGGCCAAATCATTTTATTTGACAGAGAAAATGTTAAATTTTCAAGGAGCATATTCACATTACACATCTATATTTGTCTGTTTTCTGTTGCTATAACAACATACCTGAAGTTGAGTCTTTCATAAAAGAGATTGATTTCACTCATAATTTTAGAGACTGAAAGTTCAAGATCAGGCAGTCCCTGGGGTCCACATCTGATGAGGACCCTCTTGGTTGAGTCACTGCTGTGACCCGCACCGTGTAGGGTCGGAAGCTGGGGAGAGCAGTGGGAGATGAAGAAAAATCGAAGAAACAAAGACTACTCTTGGAAGTTGGAACCAGGTGGAACCATAGCTTGTTGGGCGTTAATGGCTTCCTGGAGCCCCATGTGCTCCTTATTTATAGTGGAAGGCAAATAGGAAGAGAAGGTGGAGCAAATAGTGCTACATGGCGTACATGGCCTAGGTGGAACGTTAGCGTGATTGTTTTGTGATGGGGGCATGTGCAGGAAGGGAACAGGGAAGGATACATAATAATAATATAACTGTCTCCTGGGGCTTTGCCATCCAAGGTCTAGAGTATTAGTCAAATCTGTGGAGGAGGAAGGGAGTAGGGAGGAGGTGAAGAACCATCTTCAGGCAGGTCACCATAGAGTAGATGGCATTATGGTATGAGTGTGTGCCAGAGGGAAAGATCACATTGTGAGACAGGAAGCCAGTGTATAGGGGCCGGCCAAGCTGGCTCTTTTATAACTTCTCATCCTTGTGGAAACTAACTGGGATCTCACAGTAGCTACATTAATCCTGTCCGAGGGTCATGCACCCAGTGACTTAATCAACTGCCTCCTAACTTGATCTCTTAAAGGTTTCACCACCTCCTAATATTGCCATCCTGAGGATCATGCTTTCCAGTAGAGGAGCCTTTGGGAACAGTCTACATTCATAGCAACATCCATTTAATTGTATTTGAGTAGCATCTGTAGACTGGTTGGTTGAAGTGCCAGCACTGTAACAACACTATAATGTAAGACAGAATGACATGTAGGTAGATTGTAGATTAATAAGCATTGGAGAAATGGCAAACAAATTGAGATATGACAAAAAGCCTTTATGCATTTCTAGAAAAACATCACTTCATGAATTTTCTTTACTTCTGCCCCAGTTGCTAGTAGAAACTCCTCTGAGATTTTATTTATTCGTGATATTTTATGGTGGTTCAATAGTACCTGTCACTGGCAGGAAAACAAGTTCAGTGTAAGTTCTTTAGTATAAGCATAATACAGTACCTATAGATTCTTAGGTGTTTGGTGGGTGGGCAGTGACACAACCAGTCACATTTATGGTACCCTAGAAACTGTGTGGGAGGTAGATGCAGTGCCTAGAAACTTTCAACCACATGGGCTCATTTGCCTGAATTCAAATATTTTATTCTAGAACTAACACTGGAAAATACGTGGCAAAACAAAATTAAAGGTTGCTTATTAGATTACAAAAAATAACTTTTCTCAGTGCTTTCTCTGCCTCAAGGAAATCCTGTTCATCAAATTAATACAATTTTATTAGCAGATTTCTTCAAATTTTGGTAACAGCACAGTTAGAAAAACAATAGCTTTTATTTTCCTATGCTTGGTTCCCATGGTTTTTTGACGTGGGAAATTTCAGTGTTTCTATAGCTATCATATTTATTGTTCTTTTTTTTACATTTACTTAGTCTTCTGGCATTCCAGCCATACCCATGGTGTTAGGGTCATGTGTTTCCAAGCATTCCATACTTGGTGAAAATATGCTGAAGGTTGAACACTTGTACTTTGGTAGTGACTCATGATATAGGTGCCATGTCTCCTGCTTGTTACCCATAGTACATTAAGGGATAATTACCCAAGTGTCTGTCTTTTGAATTAGCCTGAATTGTTCTGTTTAGTAAATATCTAACAATTAAAATGATACTATGTATATTTAAAAACTGATTTTGGTAATAGGCTTTGGGCTCGCATATTTTCAGTCAATCATTTCTGTTGCTGACACCTACTTTCTGAGTTTCATAGGAAAAGGCAAAGCGAGGTTCCTGTGTGCCTATTGAAAACTTCTTGTAATTTTGAAGGTTTAATAAATTGCATTAGAGAATTCTAAGACATTATTAAAATTACTGTCATAGCTAAACATTTTGGCTTTTTTATGGAAAAGCTTAGTGTAAATATACCAACTGTATCAAATAATCATTTTCAATAGGAATCTTAAAAATTGGACTTATTTAAAATAGTATTTGCCGTATATGGTTATTATTTTTTAAAGTGAAAGTTTTGTTGCTTTGTTTGTGATTGAGGTTCTTCTAAGAGATAAAAGCTATAGGGAGGGGTTAGTATAGCAGGGATATCTAACACCTCATAAGTTCTAACTAGCGTACTTCTTTGTGGATAAGATTGTTTTCTATTTATATTTTTGGGATATTTGTCTTAATGGTCTACCATGTAAGATATTAACATTTTATTTTCAGTGCAGTTTTGTAAACAGTAGGGCTACCTTTTTTCTTTGTTGAACAGTTTTCAAACTACATATTTATATGGAGATTAAGCATTTTGAGGAATTGTAGTTTTATTTTTATTTGAGAATAATAATGATATCTTGGAGGATGCACCTAAGGGTTACTGTAGGAGAATTTTCTCTAGATAATACTTAACTACTTATTGTTATTTTACCAATGCAAAAAAGTGTAAAATCTTTTCTACAGTGATTATTTTGATATTGTTTTCAGTTTATATATTATTATGTGTGTGGATGTACAACATACCCAAGACAAGGCTTGGATCTGGTTTTCCAGCACTTGAGGTCTCTCACAATTCTTTCTTCTCTCCTGGTCTTGGTTCTCTCCTCTATGATTCATACTGATACCCCCCTTTGTTTTCTTGTGTATTTTCTGGTTTTCTTTCCTTCCTATCCTTGACTCCCAGCTTTTGGCAACACCTAATTCTTTTGAGAAGTGGCAAGTAAGATCACCCTTCTGGCTGAATGGAGTTTGCAAAGCCCAGACTCAGATAGTAGTAAGCAGTGAAGGAAGATGAATTAGGCTTCCGAATCAATGGGAAGTCCATCTCTGTTGTTGAATGAAGGAAAGTTTAGGCTTAGGAAAGCAGAGGGAAGAGAATGAAGGAAGATATTTGGCCTTTCTTTAAGAAAAGCAGGATTGACTGGTCAGTTTGAAAAGCTGACTTCTCTGCCCTATAGGTCCTTGAAGTAGGCTTCTAGCCCATGTAAATTTTGTGGCTTAGTATAATGATAAACAAATAATAGTGAGCATTTGCTGTACATTTTGTGGTATGTGCTGTGCTAGTGTTTTATTTAATCAGTTTGGCAGTTCTGTGAGACATGTGAAATTATAGTCCCTATTTGCAAGAGAGATAGCTGGGGTTTGCAGAGGCCAAGTTACTGCAGTTCATACAAGTAGCAAATAGAAGAACATAAATATGAACTCAAGATTGCCTAACTTCAAAGTCTTGCTCAGTAATGTGTTCTTACTTGGTGTATGAATGTAGCAAGTCACTTAACCAATTTGAAGCTTTGTTTTCTCATCTTTAAAATAGCCTAAAACAACAGTAATGAGGAATTTTAAGCGCCTTTACAGTCCCTGACTTACTGTTGATGCTCAGCAAATAGTACTGCCACTTTTCCTGAGTTCTTTCTTTCTCAGGACAGTAAATGACATGTGAGAAGGTCTTCTTCCTAAAGTTCTAGGAGAAAATTTACTTTTGAGTGTTTCCTACTGAATATACAAGTTAGGGTAGCCCAAGGCACCAATCCCTTTTTCCTTCCCTTACATCTTTCTCCATGCCACACACAGATGATGGGGAGGCTCCGGAAAGATACCAGTTTCTTGAAGACCTTGTAGTTGTCTTGGAGTACCTTCATGTCAGCATCACTAACCAGGAGTTGAATTTAGAGGTGGTTCCAGCGTGTGCAGCTGTATTTGTTTGCAACTTCAATGAGATCAACAAGTAATGTTTTTTGGTTTTTTTGTACCGGGGATCGAACTTGGGACCTTGAGCTTTCGAAGCACGCAGCAGAACCACTGAGCTAAATCCCCGGCCCAGAAAGTAATGTTTTTTAAAGAGGCACACGGCTGCAATTAAGTTGATGGAAAATTTGACAGCAGTACTGAAAAAAGTATTTGAAGATCAAAGGGGAAGCATTTGCTTGTGATTAGTGTGATTTATACTGCGCTTGACCCAGCCGTCGCTTATGACTGCTTCCTTCCTACACATTATACATTTATGAAATACACACACTTCTGGTTGTAACATATACAAGATAGACTGATGACAGAAAGTTATTAGTGCTTCAAATAAATGAAAGCTATTCAAACTTGCAAAAGTAGTAAAAGATGAGCTATACAAATAAGTCTTTCCTTGGCCGCTCACAATTCATAATAATGCTGCATACCAGCCAATTAAAAGAAAAGAAACACTTGTCTTTCAGATGAGTAAATGGCTTGGGAGTGGCTGTGGGGATAAAAGGAACTTATAGGGTGTAGTCAGTGGGGTGGGTGCTACCTTCTCACAAACGTTAAGTTTGTTTCTATCCAGCATTTCTCACTACATACATACAGCATTAGTTCAGGCTCTTCATGCCCTTAAATTTTATTCATGCAAGTAGGAAGCCTGGGTAGAGAGTAAGGAAGATAGAGATTTATAAAAGCTGTCAATGTTGAAAGCTTAATATGATTCATATTATGGAAAACTGTAAAGAAGGAGTTGATGTGAAAATTTAAATCTGTGAAAACCCACCCCAAGAGAGGGAGAAAAAGCTGACATCCCATGGGTTACGTCTTGTTCTCATGTGACATTTTAAGGTACTCCTGGTTCCCTGTACAAGGAGAAATGCTAGGCCCTTGAGACTGTCCCAGCTTCACCTTTGAGGGTCAGTTAGCTCAGGTTACATCAGGCCCAGTTTTTCCCTCCCAGCAGACCCTGGGCTTGGCAGGACCAAAGACCATGATGCTAGCTAGAATAAAGACATTCATTCTCTATCAGGATGTCAGGATCTGAGCTCAAGAAATGCTCATCACTGGCGAGGCTGGGTCTGCATGAAAGATGGGATAGACATATTTGTCTCCATGGGAGGAGAGTGAAGTGAGGTGGGGCATGCAGGTGGCCAGTGCAGGGCAGGCTGAAGCAGGTGGGCCAGCTCAGAGTGGCTCTCCAGAGCCAGGTGAAGACTGTAATGGAAACAGAAGGGAGCCGCCCCCAATCTTTGCTAGCCAGGGGTGCTCTCAGGACCACCTTCCCAAGGGCTAGAATGCAAATTCAAACTCTAAGGCTGGTGAGGACAAAGCTCCCACTGTGGGAAGCAAGGACTTCAGACTCAGCCCAGGCTTGCAGCAGCCAGGGGAACCGGGCAGCTGTCTTTACCTGCAGGCCACTGCTCGCTGTTCTTGCTGCAGAGCCACCTCCGCCTGCATGGGACAGTGGCAGTCTCTTGATTCATAAAAGCTTTTACAGAGAGGTGGCTGCACATCACTAGCTTACATGTGAAAATCCTTCTCAGCCAGTTGCCTGAACTTCTAGGTGATTAAGGTTGTGAATTTTTACTTATCCTTTGTTTTCAATAGACATTTATCTTTCAGAATAGGATTGTGTTTAGCAAAAATGGAACACTATTAAGTTCAAAACATGAGTTGGTGCAGTTAACAAAGGTACTTGCAAGAAAACTAAAACATTTCTTAGTTAAAAAAAATAAAAATTTCTTGTGAAAGATTGTTCAGGTGGTGATGGGCATTTGCTTCCATTTCTGCTAATTGTTTAAGTTGAACATTGGTATGTAAGTTACCAAGGAAATTGTGACATCTTTTTTAGAAGTCCTAGAAAGTCTGTATTTTTAACTATCTAAACTAGATTTACTTTGTGCTACTGGAAATAAGGTTTGACTTTTGACCTTAGGTCAGCTTACCCTAATAAATGGAGATTCTGCTTTTCAGCTTAGAACCTATTTTTCTCTTTGGTGAATTAAGAATATTTGTATCATAATTTAATATAGTAAACTGATGCACTTATTTATTGACTTTTTTTTTTCTAAAAGGCAGGATCTTGCCATATTCCTTAGGTTGGCTTTGAACTCCTGGGCACAATCAGTCCTCTTGCCTCAGCCTCTTGAGTTGAAGGGACTGAAGGTGTGCATTACCATGCCTGGCTGTTTTTTTACTTTAATTTTAATAGAATCTAATAAAACACTGTCTAAAACCTGTATTGTTTAAGTCTCCAGGAAAAAAGTTAACTAAAATATGATCCCTGAATTTATGAGCTTATTTTGAAGTTGGAAACACATCAGTGACAAAGTACATCTGCCTTGTATTTCAGGCTTCAACTTTATTCTACATGCTAGGAAGCAGAAGACATTTTCAGTTTTTCTACCCTTATTTTATGAAGATAATATTGATATAAATAGAACCCTATAGTGTTATTGTCAGTGGGGCCACTGTATTAGTCTGTTTTCTGTTGCCAATAATATAGTACCATGGACTGGGTAAGTTATAAAAAAAAAGAGATTTACTTTGGCTCACCATTGCAGAAGTCCAAGGCCAAAGGGTCACACCTGGTGGGGACCCTCTTTCTGGCAGAGGCTAAAGTGGTACAAAGGAGGGCATAACATGGGAAGACACAGGGTAAGATGGTGGTTGGGGAGGGAAAGAGAGAGAAAAAGAAAGGGGAGAAAGGGAAAGAGAGAGAAATTGATTCCTCTGGTCTATCTCCCTTATATAGCCACCGAGATTTCATCATGGGGACTCTATCTCAGTGATTTTACCCTACCTCAGTCACTTTCCGAAGGCTTCACCTCTAAACACCATAGTCAGGTTAAGTTTTACTCTTAACACCTCACAATGGCTTTTAAATTTCAACACATGAACACTTGGGGGACACACTAAACTATATCCAGACTCTAGCGTCTACCATTCTGGAAATGTGAAGATGGAGGAAAGTGGGAGTACTGTGTAGTTTGAAGGTGGGGAGACTTATGGGGACTAGGGATATACCTCACTGGTAGAGTACTTGCCTAGCATATGCAGTGCCCTGGGTTCAGTCTTCATCACACACACACACAGTGAAAAAAGAAAAAAGGAAAAGGAAAACTTCTCAATTAGGCAAGTAGGCAGTAGGCAAAATCAATGTGAAAGACGATCAGGGTGTGGTCTATCAAGGGAGAGGAATGGAAGCATTGATAAAACAGTAATTTTCCTACCTGTGGTATCCAAGAAAGAGGCAGAATTTATGGAGCTGTGTGGGGTTTTTGTGCTCTATCATTTGAAAATAAAGGTGAAAGAATACAAAGATAGTTAATTCTGAGAAGTAAGTTTGAACAACTTGAGAAAATAGGGTTTCCTAGGCACTGTCACAAAGGAATAAGGAAAGTTTATCTGATTATGACATTGTCTCTCACGTGCTTATTTCCTTTCTATATTGTTTGTTGCCTGTATATTACTGCTGGACTGTGAGTGTTTGAATTGCTTCTCTTGGGTATATTCAGAGCAAATGCCTTTTAGTTTCAGTGTTTGTGTTTTTAAGGCTGCTTCATATGAGAATAAGTAATTTATTTGCAGTTCTATTTCTTGTTAATTTTTCCTATATTTGCCCTTGGCCCCAATAGAATCTAAGAGAAACTATTATTATGTTTATATTTTCTGTCATTATCAGGACTCCAAAATTTAATTGATTTGCTTATTTTAATAGCGAATAAATGTCCCTTTGTCCCATTAGCAAAATTTTCCAGACTTAACTCTTATTTTAGGATTAGACTTCTAACTTTGTACCTGTAGCTCACATAATAGATTGCTAAAACTGGCAGTATCTTAGAAGGCTTTGAGATTATCTAGCATAGTCCCTACATTTCTTGGAGTAGTAATCTGAAGTCAAGGGAATAATAGCTAACATCTTATTCAACTATTGTCCATCCCTTACACTCATAATAGTCCTATGACATAAGTGATTTTCCCGTAGTTGCATAGAAAATGATGGGATACCTGGCTGTAGGAACTGTTTCCTTAATAAATGTACCTTAAATAGTTTAGTTCTATATGAGAGAAAAACAGTTAGTATTTTCTATCAACAAATATTTCCTTTAATAGTTAATTAATAAGATACTAATTCCAACAGCCCAGACATTATTTAATCTAGTAAAATCATATATGTTATCTTGTAAAATGCATATATTTTGGTGAAGGTCTGTAATGTGGTGAGGAAACAGATATGGTTTCTTTCTCAGGTTCTAGCAGTCAATATTATTTTTTTATTTTTCAGATCTAGATGCTTGTTTTGTATCTGAGATTTGTCTGCCTTAATCATTATTTTTTAAAGAAGGCATGTGACAACGGATAGTAATAAAATCTAGCTAAATATAATATTCATTATATTTATTGTTTTGCCTTCAAATTATGAAATCCAACTAAACTCTTGTTCATTAAACTGAGGGTGTTTTTGTTTGTTCTGTAGTGTTTTTGTTTTTATCAGAAAGTCATTTTACTAAATTGTTCTTTAAAATCATTAGGTTTTTAAAAAGCTGGGGTAAATATATATGTATATATAACATAAGGTTAATTGTTTTGAAAATTTTAAGCATACAGTTCAGTTGCATTAACTGAATGTCCTCAAAATGTTGTGCTACCATCAGCACTGTACTGTCTATTTATAGAACTTTTTCATCATCTCCAACAGAAATTCTTTGTATCTTTAGTTTCAGATACTAGAGACTTCCTGGTTATTTTCTTTTTTGTGGGGAGACTGGTCTCTCCCATCTTTTACTAATCCAATATTTAGTATAATCTGTGTGTATTTATTGAACACTGAGATTATCATTTGAATTAGAATAGTTTCTTTTCTATTTTTTTGGTACCAGGGACCGAACTCAGGACTTTGCACTTGTGAGGCAAGTAGTGGCACCACTGGGCTAAATCCCCGGCCCAGAACAGTTTCTTTTGATTGTATATTTTTCATGTGTCTAGGTATCTATGAAAATTGTATCATTTTTCCTTTTATTGTACTTTTATATTTGCTTCTTTTGGAGTAATGAAGTATATATGCATTAAGTTTGAAGGAGATTAAGGTAAATAATACACATTTTTATTGAATAAGGGAAGAAAGACTAGGGCTTAAGGACTGTGATATACAAAAAAGTCTGGCAGTCTCAGATATAAGGAGTTTCCTTCCCCTCTGGTTAATGCTTAGAGCAGGAAGTACACCCAATATTAAAGATATTTGATCTAAAAGAATTCAGTCCATAAACACTGGATATGAACTGGACTCAACAGGAAAGACTTCCTCCCTGTATGTGACTTTTTGTTCTCAAAAATGCAGCTGTTGAAAGAGTTTTCAAAAATTATTTCAAAGACTATAAAAACTCCATTGGGGGAAAAACCCCATTGAAATTACATTCTTTTTCTTCTGCTAAAATGTAAAGTTTCCTTTACTACTTCCTTTCCACATTCATAACGATCACATACTATTGCTGCATAATAAAGAAATGGAGAAATTATCAGAAAACATTTCTCATAAAATTGTTTTTAATACAGTAAGAATTTGAGAAAATAATTTGAATTTTAAGTTCACATATTAAGCAAGTAATACTATATTAACATAGTACAGTATATGCTTTTCCTTTAGTGTAAGCAGAAGTGTGATTTTTATCTGCATTAATTCATCTTTATTTTTAAAAAATGACACAACTGATGAAATGTATTTATTGCAGCTAAAAGATGGTGGCAAGGCATCTCAGGCAAATGTAAAAATAGGAGATGTGGTTCTCAGCATTGATGGAATAAGTGCAAGTGGAATGACTCATCTGGAAGCCCAGAACAAGATTAAAGGTTGTACGAGCTCCTTGAATATGACTCTACAAAGGTAAATTGGTTTTTGTTTGGCTCTGAGAGAGAAAAGTACATGAAAGAATGTTTTTGTGTGTCTGATTCATGGTGTTAACTAAGAAGCAGTTCTACCATTTTTTTCAAGTAGATAAATAAAAAAATATAATGACTTTTCAGTTGAATATTAAACAGTTGAATATTGCTGAAAGTTATGGATTATTTTGCCATATAAAGGCATAAATTCATATACTCATAAAAATTAGTTTCAGAGAATTCAAGAATTCCTAGCATTTCTTAGTGAAGCTCAGGATAAAAATTCTTACTGTAGGGCAAAATTCTTGTCCATAATATTTTGAGCAGTATATTATAGGATACTGTTTTAGAATGAAGTTTGACTTTCTCAGTTTACCTTTTTCATTTTTTATTCTGAATAGAACACAGTCATTTAAAGGTTGAGTTTTAAAAAAAAATTATTGTCTCTTTTAAAGTTACTCTGGCTTCAGTCATAAAATAATCATCTTATTGTTCATAATACTGTTTTTTCTGTATTTTTTTGAGCATCCCAGCATTTGACCTGAACTGAAATTACCTACAGCATATGTTAAAAATAAAGACATTATGCTGAATTAGAATTTCTGAAAGTAAGAATCAAGAACATATTTGGTTAAGTTACCTGATTATAATGAATTATAAAGTTGGAAACACTATAGTATCTCAGGCTTAGTTTAAGGGAGAAAGATGAGGGAATGGAGACAGGATGATTGAATGATGCCTCTGAACCTTTAGGTTTACAAGGGAGACATGATCATTTACCACGTAGTTATGGATGATTTTATACAGTCTTATTTTTGATGCTTATAGAAAGTGTTCTATCAAATTTAGAAAACACTACCTACCCCCAAAGCATCTTACAGTCTTCTATAAATTTCCACACATATTGTGACCCTTTCAAGGGGCAATTAAATATATGGCACCTTCCACACATATTTGACTATGTTTCTTCTATCCTCTCCTGGGTGTTCTTTCCACAGTGTTCTGTGGAAAGCATGTTGGAAAAGCTTCTTTGTTCTTTGTTACTGCTCTTCTTGGGATTGTTATTTAAAGGACTCATATAGGATAAATTATACTTGCTTGTCTGGATGAGTATCAATTTAAAATTGAACAGGAAAAAAATTGTTTCGAGACTTACTTAGACTTGTAGATCCACTTTGATGTATCATAAATTTCTAATGCTCTTTGGAGTCTATTTAGTGGGAGAACTTTCCTTCAGTAGGTGTGCTGAATCAATTGTTACATATATTTACATTTTAACAGCTATTAGCTATATATTTTAATACATAGAAAAGTAGTCAGAGAAAAAAATAATCTATTGCTAAAATCATTCTGTTTCAGTAATATCCTTGTGTTCCGTATATTGAGATACGTAACATAAAAGTTGTTACTAATTAACTGAAGGTGTTCATTTTTATTTACAGGCATTTTTGCCAAGTCTGAATTTTGAAAGGGAACCAAGAGCATAAGAAGTTTAGCTTATCTAAGATATCTAGAAAGCAAACAAATTTAAATGCTATAATGCACTGTTTTTCATGTTCAAAAATTGAGAGTTTATACAATGGTATAAATGCTTTCCCTGGGCTAAGTTATCATTTTTTTTCCATACTAGTCTGCTTGTTTTCACATTGTGTGCTTCTTATATCTAAGGGCCTAGTGTCTTATTTTCTATTGAAAACACTCGGGGCCTCATAAGAATAGATGAAAACCAGATGTTACTCTGTTTGGATGCATTTCCAGCTTAAGCAGTCTGCTACTGACTCTACTAAAGATTCTTTTAAATTTCTAAAGCACAAAAATCTAACAAACCAACTTACAAAACCAATGTTTTATAACTATTTGGAGGTTTTACTTAATCTTATCTTCTTGTTTTTGAATGTAGATGTTCAGGGACCTGAGGAGAGAGAATTTTACAGTCCTGTTATTATTAATTGTAATTCACTTTATGTTTCTGAAAATTTCTCATGTTAGAAAATGTCACTGGTTTTGACAGTGTATATATTTAAGGAAACTCAATGGTAGAACATTGACAGAGTTGTTGAAGAAAAACTTTGGCTTTTTAAGGAAAAGATATTGAAGAGTTATGTTTGAGTTGTTCCTATACCAGGGCCATTTTCTCCTTTTGAGCAACATCCTTAATTGGCCTTCATTCACTTCTTTATCCCTCACTAACCAGTTGTTCTGATTCCAAACTGAATTACGTACAATTTCTCTCTGCAACTCTTTCTTCATAAACATGTAGTTTTCTTCACGAATACATAATCTTCATTACAGACTTGTCTTAGTCCTTTCCCTAAAAGCAGAACCTAAGATGGTGGTTCTTCTGCAAGTGAGACATACAAGATCTCCTTTCAAATGTTACTTGTAAGAGAGCAAAGCATGGTGAGGAAACAGGGGAATCAGAGATGGACATACCAACATTATTTACCCCAAACAGGAATCATGTGTTTATTTCATAAGTGTTTATGGAACTTTTACTATGTGTCAGGCATTGTTATACATAATGAGAACATAAAAGTGAGCAACAGACAAAAATCCCTGCCCTCATAGTACTGGCATTTCAGTGGCCAAACAATAAACAGGAAAGCAGAATGCATAGTGTATCATGTGGCAATTGACATTATGAGGAAAAATAAATCATGTAAGAGATACTAGGGAATGCAGAGGTAGGGAATTGCAATTTAAAATGGAGTGGTGATTCCACCATACCAAGGGCAGAGGAGCTGAGCCAATCCCACCATCCAGGAGGAGGCTCCCCCGCTGCCATTCCACTGATCCTAAGGCAGAGGTGAGCCAATCCCAGTGTCCAGGAGGAGGCTCCCCCACTGCCATTCTACCGCGCCTAGGGCAGAGGAGGTGAGCCAATCTCAGTGCCCAGAAGGAGGCTCCCCCGCCACCATTCCACCACTCCTAGGGCAGAAGAGGTGAGCCGCGCGGGTGCCAGCAGCACACCGCCCAACCATGGAAATGAGAAGACATGTAAACAAGCCTCAAAAACAGACTTCCAGATCACCTACAGCAACCCCAAAGGAAAATGAGATGGAACAATCTGATACTTAACTACCTGGACTCCCTGAGCTGGTAACAAAAGATCTGGAAAAAAAGGAAATCAGAAATAATTTCTCAGATAAGAGCAAAGATTGTGCCCATAGTGCAAGACATGATTAATAAATCTAGAGAGGACACAGATGAAAAAAGAGGAGCTGAGGAACATGATGGAATCCCAACATAGGAAACAAATGGAATCCATAAAACAGATGTAAACAGATTTCCAGGAGATTAAAAACTCCATTGAAAGTGTACACAGCAGAATGAGCGCATGTGAGGACAGAATTTCAGATATAGAAGATAAGATTGCAATTAGTGAGGAGGAAAAGAAAAATTACTTTAGAATTGTAAGGGACCACGAGAAAGCAATCCAGCAGCTCTTAGATGATGCAAAGAAGAATAACATAAGACTGATTGGAGTCAAGGAAGAAAGAGGAGAGAGTGCAGATGACATTAAAAAACTCTTCACATAAGTGATGGCAGAAAACTTCCCAAGCAGGGGAAAACAAATTGACATAAAGATAAGTGAAGCATATAGGACTCCAGCTAGCATTGATCAAAAACATCTATACATAGGCATATAATAGTTAGGATTCCAGAAACCCAACAGAAGAACAAAATTCTACAAGCAGTGACAGAAATGAAACAAATCACATAGAAAGGAAAGCCCATCACAGCAGACTTCTCAATGCAAACCCTCAAGGCAAGAAGAGCTTGGAGTGTTGTATTTCAAGCTCTAAAGGAAAACAGCCTTCAACCCAGATTGATGTACCCTGCAAAACTATCTTTCAAAATTGATGGAGAAATAAGATTCTTTCTTGATAAAGAGAACTTTAGGAACTTCATGAATACCAAACCAACACTCCAGAAAATTTTAGACAATATCCTGGGAAAAGACAATGAGGATCACAACCCCAGGAAGCCCAGCAGAATGAATCCATTGTGCATGACAAATTCAATGCAAAGGGGGAGAATCCAACAGAAAGAAAAGTTATGACAAGGCTTTTAAAACTTTTAACTTCATCTCCCTAATGAGTTTATAATTCAGTCTTGTTATAGTACTGGTTAGTACTTTTCTGATTTTAGTGTTGCACACCTTTCCTTGTGCTGTACTGGCTATTTATCATCTTCTTGTGTCTACTTTTTAATTAGGTTGTCCATTAATAAGCTGTAAGAGTTCTTTATTCTGATCATAGGTTATATGCATTGCAAATAAGGCCTGTTTAAGGACTACTTTTCATTTTAACGATGTCATTTAAAGTTCTAAATTTTGATGGAATCTCATTTATCAATTTTTTTCTTTTACACATCATGTTTTTTGTGTCCTAGGAAGTTATTCCCTACCCTAAATTCATAAACATTTTCCCTTATAATTTCTTCTTAAAGTTTTATAGTTTTAGTCTTTCATATTTAGGTTCATAGATCTTTTCAATTTATTTTTATGTATGGAAATAAATTGTTGAGGTTAATTTTTTATATATGGATACCAGGTGTTCTAGTCCCATTTGCTGAAAACACTATGTTTTCCTTGGCTCTTGAATTTATACTCTATAAAATGTTAATGTTAAATAATCTTTCAAAACTCAGTGGACCATACATATATATGGTTCTATTTCTAGATTCTCTGTTTTATTCCAGTGATCTATATGTCTTTCCTTACACCAACACTGCCTTGGTTATTGTAGCTTTAGAAGAAGTCTTAAAATTAGGTACTAAATGTCTTCTAACACTTTTTTTTTCTTTTACTCTTACCTTTCTAGGTCCTTTGTACTCCTACATAACTTTTAAATTTCAATATCCAATTCTTCATTTATAGGAAGTATACATATACCTGAATTTTTATATATACCTTGTGTTTTCTAATCCTGCTAAATTCAAATACAAGTTCTAGGGGCTCCTAGAGATTTCT
>NW_004624757.1:22415533-22439357 GCF_000247695.1 Heterocephalus glaber
AAAAAAATGGAAACAAAGTCTTTGCAAATAGGGAAGGGTGGAGGGGGTGAAGGGAGGGAAAGGGAATGGGAAAGAAAGAACTAAGATATATCATGTAAAGGTAGGAGATCCCAATGATGAATGTAACTGTATTTTATACCTAAAATGTACCAACTATCTTAATGGGGAAGAAATAAAATAAAATAAAATGGAGTGGTGAGGAGAGCCACAGAGAGGTTGTGGGCTAGAGTGTCCCAGCATAGGGATGCACTAGTGCATGGTCCCACTGGGGCACTATGGGTGAAGGCTGACTGGTAGGAGTTGAGGTCATAGAGGTAGGTGAGTCCTTGGAATTTTTCTAATTAAAAATTTTCCTAGGCCTACGAAGGTAATTGTGAGAAAGGTTTGCTGAGTTAAAGCTGCTTGGCCATATATAGAGCAGGGTTTGGGAGAGGAATGACTCCATTATTGAAAGGGGATGCCAGAGGAAGAACAGACTACTAGTGCCGGCACTGCCTTTTCTGTCTAGCACTGTGGAAAAGCCTGATGATTACCACTGCTGCCAGATGCTACTCACCTCTGCCCAAGAATCCTCCCCCCAGGGGGAATGTAGGAGAGAAAACCTATTTTTAAAAAAATAAAAGTTATCGGCAATCTTGTGATTTTTTTTTTTGCATTAAATATTATTTTATGTATCCATTAGTTTTTTAAAATAGTGTGTTGTTTTGAAAATTTGTTTTTCGTTGTTAGGTTCAAAGTCAGTAAACTAAAATGGGATTTAGATAAGAAAAAATGAGACAAAGATATTTGCTTAAGGTTGTTTATAACTGGTATTTCTATCTGGTCCAATTAGGAGGCATGTAATAAGGCATATTGTCCTGGAATAGCCTAAAAACTAAGGTTTATTTAGTATACTCTAGGTATCTAATGAACATAGAGCTGTGGGAGATTTTAATTTGTATTTTACCCTTGAAAAGGATTGACTTTTTGTTTTTTTCTTCTGTAACTGGAACTAGTTCTAGGACTACCATAACTGGACTAAAAATCCTATTTAAAATTATTTTTCGTCTTGAGATTGTTTCCAGCTTCTAGGGTCCCAGAAGAATTTCTTCCATGTTCTTGGTGTCTTGAACAAAGAATTGGACAAGACATGAGGAAAAGATAGCAAAGATTTAAATTTGTTAAGGGTGAAGAAGTATGCTCTGCCCAGTGAGAGCCGCATTGTGAGCAGATTAGCAGCAGCCATAAGGCTAACTGCAGCGCTCGTTCCTGCCTCTCAGTCTTAGATCTCACCTCTCCCATCTGAACAAGGCATTTGGGACAGTGTTAGAAACCCTCTAGGCCAGATTCTCATATCAGAGGTTCACTTGGTTTTATTCCAGATGTGAAAGAAAAATGGGAAATGGCACTTGTCTGATTGTCCCAGCTGCAGGGTTTGGGTAAGTTGTGTTCTGCCCTGGGTCTCTGTGATTGTAAGGTCACGCCCACTTGTTCAGCCAACTTGCCTTGTCCTAATTAATCTCTTAACTCAAAATCAGGTAAATAGTGGTATGCTTATTTTTCTATATTGTATTTGTCTGTGATTTTTGTCTGTGATTTCAAAATTTTTTTTTGCTCATTCATTCATTTTGTGGTTACTAGGGATTAAACCTAGGGAACACTGAGCTGTGCCCTCAGCTTGCTTATCTATCTTTCAATTAGTTGGTACTGGGGATTGAACCCAAGGCCTCACACACATGCTAGGCAAGCACTCTACCATGGAACTACTACCCTTGCCCTTGTTTATTTTATTTTATTTTGGCCCTCAGGATCGAACTCAGGACCTTACGCTTGCGAGGCAGGTGCGGTGCCACTGAGCTAAATCCCTGGCCCCTATTTTATTTTTTTTTTTTGAGACAGGATGTTCGTAAATTGCTCAGGGTGGCCTTGAATTTTCAAGGCCTCTTACCTCTGCCTCCTGAGTAGGTGGGATTACAGGTGTGTACCAGCACACTAGCTAGTTATGATTTCCATCCAAGACAAAGTGCGTGATCTTTTAAATTACATTGTTTCACGTAATAAAAGAAGAAAATTACAATCAAGAGCTTTTATGTCTAATAATGATTGACTGTATTAGAGTTGGATTCTGTGAGTAAGATTTTGAAAGCATTTATTTCAGTGATTCTCTGCATGGAACACAGATAAACTTGCTACTAATTTACTATATGATTTGAAGCAAGTCACTAAACTTCTGGGACTTAGTTTTCTTGGTTATAAAAATGAACTCATGGGTGATTTATAAAATCCCTTTTTGCAATAAAGATTCTGGTTCTTGTTTTGGTTTTTCAACTATAAATGGATAAGTTTCTTAGAGCTTGCCATAGATCAGACTAATTTAGTTCACTTGTTTTGGCTGAGAGAATCAGGAAACTTGACTGTCTTCATAGGAGCGATCTTAGACTGTACTAGTTAGCAGAGGGACTTGTATTGCTCGGCTGACTTTAAGGTGAAAGGTCAGAGAGATATGAAAATGGCATTTAATCATTAGAAAAACACTATGTGCTTTTATATTCTTATTTTGTATTTTTATATGTGTCCTTTGGGATCAAAGCTTTTCTAATCTTCCTTGTTTTTGTTTTTGTTTTACATTATTAGTAGAGGCATGTCTGTGGATTCTTTTTTTTTTATTTTGTTCTCTAACTTCATTTAGTGTATAACTTGGTATGACTGAAAATGAAAGGTCTAGAAGGGTTGAGTTTTGAAAAATACTGATGTACCCACTTTCTGCTTCAGCTTCTTTATCCTTTAAACAACAAAAAAATTACCAGAGGCCCAGTAACTACTACTAATGAATGACAAATTGGAAAAATTTAAAAGGAACATTGAATTACAAGAAAAAAGAAAAAGTAGCTGTTTTTGTACCAGACTGAAACTATTAGCCATCTATTGTCATTTTAAGGGATTGCTTAATAACCTGTTACTCTTAGCTTTATGAGTCCAACTCTGCTTTACTTTCACTGGTAGCATTGAGAGAGCATTTTAGAAAGCTTTTGGTACCGGGGATGATAGAACTCAGGACCTTACGCGTGCAAGGCAGACGGCGGAACCACTGAGCTAAATCCCTGGCCCTAGAAAGCTTTTTTTTAAATCAAAATTTTCAGTTTTTTTATTGGGATATTTCAGTTAATGTGAACTAAAACACATTTAGTTGGATTATCTTTTTTTAAAATCATTATCCTATACAGGTTACTGTTTTCTCTTTGGTATTTTGGATGTCTGTTTTGTAATTTGGTTTTGGTTTTTAATTCTTAGGTTGGAGTGTGACTGTCTTTCAAAAGGACCAAATCTCATTATATCCCTGCCCTCCCAATCATTTAAGTTAGACAAGCATTTACTGACATCTCTTTTGTGGGTGCCTTTTTGTATACATCATTTAATCCTTATACTCATTGAGGAAAGAGTTAACATACTCACTTTTCAGATGAGCCAATAAATATAGTAATCCCAGGGTGAAGCAGGAGGACCTCAATTTTGAAAGACCCTGTATTGAAATTAAAACAAATTTCAAGAAGGGCTGAGAATGTAACTCAGTGATGGAGCACCCCTGGGTTTCAGATGTAGTACCACAGAGGAAAAAATACAATACTCTTTATTTTTATTCTCACCTGCTAGTATTCTGTAGCAGATTATAACTAAATTACTTGGTGCTTTTAAAAGATCCTTTATATTAGAATGAAAGGAAAAGGGAAAAAAGGCTAAATAAGTGTGAGTCACTGGTTAGGATAGTCATTTGATTATTGAGTTGTATATGTGGTTGCACATTCTAAATCAGAATGATACTTATTTTTCTCTCTCAAGTTTTATAAGGCTGTTGAAGACTTAGTTCTTTAGTAGGCTTCTTTGTATGTATTCTATGATTAGCAACTCAAGCCTTTTAAAAAAATTGTTTTTGAGAACTGTTTGCTCAGTATGACACTCACTGGAAAAGAGAGTGTGTCAAGAACCAATCAACTAGACAGAAAAGTGTTTATGTTATATATCTTTTTCTTCAGTAGGAATAGAGACAAGTATTCTAAGAAATAGTATGTTTAAAGCCTGTTTAAGTATTATAATTCTTTTGAGTCATACCTAAAATAGTCCTTGTGGAAGAAAATTTTAATATGTAGAATTCTTTGTATGTTCAGAATTTCTAAAGAAGGCCATGAAATAGAGATTTAAAAAAAAAGGAGAATGGCAATAATATTGGTTTTGAAATTAGGCTAATTTAGTGCAAATCCTGCTTCTTTCACATCCTAGCTAAGTACCCTTAGGTAAGTTATATAACTAAGTTTCAGTTCTTCTATAAATGAGCATAGTTATACTTGCCTTTAGAGATATTGTAAAAGTTAAATGAAATAGCATTATGTAAAGAATCTAAGACAATACAAATAAATTTTCTTTCCTTTCTTCTCCCCAATTGATGAGTATTAATATAGTATCCATTATAAAATTATTTCTAAAAGAACCTATTTGTTGTGTTTCTTAGCAAGAAAAATGGATGTGACTGGAGAGAAATAGGGAGAAAATGAGAGAGAAGTCAGGTAGGTAGTTACTTGGGAAAAGATTCTTTAGCCAAATAAGTGCATTTTCGTCTTATAATAAAAGCTTTTTCAAATAGTGTAATGGATATAAACATTATGCTTACTGGTAACTACTGCTTTGGTTCAAAATTATTGTCATAACCAAAAATGTATAGCCCATCTGGCAGGATAAATAGCCTCAGAAAGAGAAACTAGTATACACCTAGTCTTGTTTATTCTGCTAACTTCTCTTGTTCTTATTAGAGGAACAATACAGATGCAGTTATCTTTTCCTGTGGATTAAGTCAGAGGACAAACAAACCAAAAAGTAGGTTGTTTTTCTTTCACTTTCCCATTCAAATTCGTGTGTGTTTCCTTTAAAATAATTTTCTGAACAACATATTAAAATCAAATAAAATTTCAAACTCTTGGACTGTTTTTCTGATACTTTTAGATGGATTTTTGTTAAAACCTTTCATGTACACTGTAATTATTGAGGTTTAGTTCAAAAATCTTATATTCATCAAATAAAAATTTGGACTTTTCTTGCAGATTTACCTTATGACTAGCAGTGTAAAGGGGAAATATAAAGAGATTTAGAATCTTTGGCTTCAAGGAATTTGTAATCTCTTTACTGGGGTAAGACAGAAAATGTGCTGCAGTGTTCAGGTAAGGCATGAAACTGTTCAAATGAAAAGGCTTCCTAGAGGTGCTAAAGTGGGCTGGGCTTTGAAGGATAAGGAGAATGTCTCGGATAGAGGAAACGCCCTAAGGTAGGCTGGAGACTGGAAATAGAGGAAGGATGAAAGGAAGGCGTGATTAGAAGATTGCTTTGCAGGGTCTTAGACACTGGGGTGTTATTGAAAGTTCTAATCAGCCAAAACATGACAGTTTTAAGATGCTGTTCAGTGAGACAACTTGGAAGAAGGTGGAGAGTGACCAGAAGCAGGGAGACTAGTCAGGCAAGGATTGTAGTAACCTGGCTAAGCAAGGCTTGGAATAGAAAGCAAAGGAAAAATGAGAGAAAGTAGAACTTGTGAACTATAATCTCTGAAAGCCACAATCATGGCCTGGATAGGGAGAATTAAAGAAAGTAGTCCAATCTAGCTCTGATTTTTACACTGCTTGGGCATGGGCCCAGGCTAGATGTTTGCTCTTTTGCCTTCCCCTTGGTCTTCTGCACACTGTACTGTCTGGTTTCTGCTTCATCATGTCACTGAAACTGCTTCTCAATGGGATGACTCCTGGATTGCTTCAGTACAGTATACCCCAAACTGAGCTCTACACCATGTCTCACGAATTTCTATCTCCTGCTCCTGCTTTTGTCTTGGTCAGTGGCTCCATCAGCCACCCTGTTATCTAGATCACAAAGACTCATTCCTGTGTGAACCTCCTATATGCATGTATAACCAACCATCTCTAACCACTTGGTCATTAGTTTTTTTTGTTTTTTATTTTTGTATCAGGGATTGAACTCTCAACCTTTTGCTGTGAGGCAGGTGTGGTGCCACTGAGCTAAATCCCCAACCCTGTCAAACAGATTATCCCCTAGTACTGTAGAATAATTAGCGTGACATGCTGTGTGACTGAGCTACAGCCTCAGACTAGGGTCTTTATTTCTTTCTTTTTTTTTTTTGGTACGGGTGATCGAACTCAGGTCCTTGAGCTTTCAAGGCAGGCAGTGGAACGACTGAGCTAAATCCCTGGCCATGGGGTCTTTCTTTTTTTTGGGCAAGTCTTCCCCCACCACAGTAAGATAATAATTGTATTTTTAGTAATTGCAGATTTTATAAATATTGTATTTCCATTTAAATAGAGAATTTTCTATTATTTATATATATAATTTATAATACGTACATTTACATACATACATTTATTTTAAAATCCAAAGCCGGCTTTAGGCAGACTTCATTCATAGATCACTTGTGAAAACAAAACTCTATGCCAGTTAGTTGTATGCCTCAAGTGTAGTTTAGGTCGGGAACCACTGGCCAAAAATATCTGAAGCCATTTGAATGTAGAGAGACAGGGAAACAGGCGAGTACAGTATGAAGGCAACAGGAAACTGCAGACAGAGAAACACAGATCACAGGACAGTGGAAGGAGTAGAGTAACACGAAAGGATTCTCTTGCAACATCTACTTGTAAGCAGATTAAAAAGAGGAGGACTCTGTAACACTGGATTCCTCCAAATTAACTTCATTTTTATCATTTGCAAGTGAAGAGAATCTTATTAACGTGAGAAATAACTTTTTTGTGTGAAAATAGCACTTCCATGTATGAAAGGAAAAGCATGCTCATTGATAAGTGGTAGCAAAGTCACACTCATCTCTTTAAGAGAAGATATCATGCATATTTATTGTATTCTCCCATGCCCACCAACATGGCTTAAGCATAGCATATTTATTTGCTGAGTACATATTTATTGCTTGGGTTATATAGAATGCTGTGTTTTAAAATACATTAATTTTTGTACTTTTGCCTGTTTAGAAATCACTCATGAGAATTTTATTAGTGAGATAAAGAACAGCAAACTGGCCTTTTGTCAGTATCTAATGGCAGCGGCCTCCTTAGAATTCAGAGTAAAGCATTTTGTTCATAGCTTAAAGAGCTTTTGAAAGGACTGAAATTTCAAGTCATTCCCAACTGTTTTCCGGTGGCTCCTGTTGCTCTTATGGTCTCAAAGACTGAAATAGCTTATGCTTTATATGAGTTGAAAAGTAAATGGGAGTGACTTTGTAAAACATGTGCATGACAGAATATTTATACTGTCAGACACTGCCCACCCCACCCATTCTGGGGATTGAACTCAGGAGTGGGCATAAGGCCCACTCCTTTTTATTTTTTGAGACAGGGTTTCACTAAATTGCCCAGGCTGGCCTTGAATTTGTGGTTCTTCTGCCTCAGTCTTCTGAGTTGCTGGGATTTTAGGCATGTGTGACTGGGTCTGGCTACTGTCAGATTTTTTTCTTAATGCATTTTAAAACCACTATTTTCACCAAAAGTCATCTTTTATAAATAGACTTACAAATGTCACCAGTCCTTCCTAATAATTTTTTTATCTGCTATGATCCCTGTTAAATCTTTCTCTAGAATTCAAATATAAGTGAAAAATCTTTCTTGTGTGTGTTTGAATTTTAATTTCTTGGGTTATACAGTAAGGGTCCATTTCCACATTACAGTAAAAATCCATAGCTGATGATCTTGAATTAAGTCTGCCTTTATCATGGCTGTTTTTGCTGGTTTATAGCAGTTTTCCTTTGTAATTTATTTTGTTATAATGAATGTGAGGGACTTTCCAGATTTGTTTTTTTTACTGGAATTATGTAGACAAGGCTTTAAAATAATGAATTGCTTATTAGTCCCAAGTGTTTTTGTGATTGTGAGGGCATTTTTTTTATTGGTACCGGGGTTCAAACTCCAGTCCTTGTGCTTGCGCAACAGGTGGCGAAACCACTGAGCTAAATCCCCAGCCCCAATGTGAGGGTATTTTTTATTCTTGAAAGATGAGCCAACTGACTACCTCTTTTAGAGTAAAATTTGAATCTCTTTGACATACTAAAATATGAAACAATTTTTTCCCCCATGTCAGAGATTCTATAATGTTTGTGTAGATTTCACTTTCTAATGAAAAGCTAGTTCACTGTAGGGTGTCAGAGTCATCTCTGAGAAATCAAAGGTGAAGTCTTCCTATAGTGGAACTTTGCTGTGGTGTTTTTATTTTTGTGTGTGATTTCTCTTGCTATATAATGTTTACAGTTGAAATTATTTTAGTATTATGTTGAAAAGTTTTCCTTTTTTATTTATTTAAAGAACCTTAATATTGCTTTTAAGAACTTTGTTACATAATAGGTTTTGTTTTGAGACACAAGAGGAAAAGGGTTAAAAGTCATTATTGAAGCAGTTGCAGTGTTGTTTCTAGTACACCATAGGAATTTAGTAAGTAAGCAAAGTAAAGTAAGTAAAACTTGTACTTTAAATTCTTACTCTAACAAGTTACTGAGCTAGGAAATGTGTGTGCATCCCATCATTTAATCTATTGCTATTAAGCAATTTATTATGGCTGATTGTATTATCCTACTTTACAAGGAGTTAAGTATTCCAGAGTCACATAACTTATAAGTAAATAAGCCAGAATTCAATCTCAGCTCTGTTTCTTTTTCTAATGTAGTAGTTTTTCTATATTATCACACTATCTCCTTAAATATAGAAGTTAAAGAGTATTTTTTTATTGCAGAGATATTATAAATGCTTCCAAGTCTAAAAGTTCATTTTGCTCTTTCACATCACAGTAAGGAATTTTGCCATTAGATGTGTTTCATTAGAAAGAGAAAGAGGCAGTTGTGGAGACATTTGTTTGATATTACAGTATTTTCCTTTCTATGGACAGTACTAGCAAGGAGTCTCTTTGGAAAATTTTGCTTTATTTACAGAATATTCCAGTGGCAATATTATCTTATTCATTTTCCCAGCAGCTCTGATACATGTATTTTCTGAATAAGTTAAAACGTCTGTAATACTCTCTTCATCTGTGAAAGTTTTTCAGTTGAATTAAAATAAAAGCACCAGTAAGCATAAAGAACAAACCTTATAGATTCATAGCATTTAAAACTTTACAGAACCTCAGCTATCAGCCAGTAGAGCCCTAATCTACCAACTCCATTTGTCTCAGTTTATATTTTGAAAAAAATATACATATAAATTTATATTTTGAAAAATGCATATATCTGAAAGGGTATACTCTGAAATATATTTAAATATGTATGTATATATTAAAAACAATACCTTTATATTTGAAAATATATGTATTTATATTTTGACCTGTGACAGCTCTGTGACCCTAGAACTGTTGCTACGCAGTGGAGGAGGAAGGGAAGGGCATGTAGGCATTAGCCTACCTTCCCACCTGCCTGCCTGTTGGCCTTGCCATGTTGCTTCTTACATCTATTTTGTGGTCTCAGTACAGTGTTCTTTTATTATCTTTATGCTTTATCAGTATCTTTATGGTAAGAGTGGGACATTCTAAATTTACTAGTAAATTGGTTTTTAGAAATACCATAACTATTAAAGAAATCAGCATAGTTCTCATTTTCTTGAACATTTCCTTACACTTTTAAAAATCCTTTATTTTCCTGTATTTCTTTCTTTGGATCCTCCAAGTCTCCCACTTGACTCTGAGGTGTCAAAATGGCTTCCCCCATCTATATATATCTGGAATTTCAGTAAACACATGTAATTGAACTGCTGAAATAGGAAAAAATGTTTATATAACTTTCAGTGGAAATAGAAACCTTAAAAATACTGAAGTACTATCCCTCTCATATGTATTGGCATGAATGATGATGTCAAGAAAGGGCAGAATAGTATTGTTTAGTCATGCGATGTTGTGGTTTAAACCTTAAATGACCTCCCAAACTCTCATGTGCTGAGAGGTGGGGCTTTTGGAAGGTAATTGGATCATGAGGGTGCTATACTCATCAATGGATTCCTCTACTAATGAGCAGCTGAGGTATCTGTTAGGAGATGGGTCCTGGTTGAAGGTAGGTTGCTGGGAGTGTGGCCTAGATGGGTGTCCAATTCTTGTCCCTGGCTCATCCCTCCTCTCTCTGCTCCCTGGCCCCCATGATGTGTAGTTTTCCTCTGCCTTACCCTTCTACCATGTTGTTTCTGTTTTGGAGCCAGCTGAATATGGACTGACTCCATGAAACTAAGCCAAAATAAACCTCTCCTGATTTAACTTCTGGATATTGGGTATTTTGTCCCTTGACAAGAAAGTGACTAAGACACCTGATGTTCTGAAAAGGAAGAATTTTTTTAGACTGGACAATGAGAAAGTTTGCTGGGATTCTATAGAAGACAGATCGTAGTTCAGAGAAATTCTGTGATTAAAATACAAGGCAAAATATAAGCTGGTACAAAAATACTCTTGTTTTTGCAGGTATCAAGAGGAGGGGGGGAGAGGGGGAGAGAGCTGGAAGTTGAAATCAACTGGAGCTGGAGGGCTGGAAGTTGAAATCAAGCATAAGTTAGGTAAAGAACCTTGAAAGTAGGACAGTATTTTAAAAAAACTTTGGCAACATGTGAATGAGCGACAAGACAGACTGAGTTCTCTGTGGTTTACTTTGTGTGTATGTAGCATACAGTTCATACTCTCAAATTCCTTTGTAGTATAGAAAATGGTGTGTGTGCTGATTTTACTTGTCAACTCAAAAGTACTTATGGTGAAATGGAAGAATGTAGGGAGAGACTGGGTCAGAGTCTGTGATACTTGGAGAATATTTCTCCCTGTTTTCTGCAAGCATCTCTTCATTCAAGCCATCAAAATATTAAGAGACAGATTTGTAAACTGACAATTTTAATAATACAGGTCAATGATTTTCAGAACGTAGGTATCTCTACAAGTAGCAGCTGGAGCATAGAGGAAGGAGTCTGAAGGAGTCAAAGATGTCCCAGGAGGTAGCAGGAAAGAGGGAAAGAGGCTTCACAGAGAAGATAGCCTAAGCAAAGCCATCTCAGTTCTGAGAATTTTTCAGTACTGTCATTGTGTGGGGGTGAAATGTAATTTTTCATGGGATGGGGAGAGAGAGCGATGGTTAGAGAGGTGGAAGACTTTGTAATATAAAAGATACTCACCTCCATAAATAAAAGGTTACTTTTGTCTCTCAGTGGGAAACTACTGAATAGGTTTTTGGTAATGGAATAATGATTTAATAAGGATAATAATAATTGATACTAACCAAGATTTTTCTAACTGCTTTATGTATAATTCATTTAATCTTTTCATGAACAACAGGAAATATGATGCTAATATTATTTTTTATTGAAGATGAGGAAAGGGAGGAGAATTGTACCTAGGTAGTTTGCCTGTGGTCTCCCAGGCAGGATTAAGAATACAAGCATTCTGTGTGATAGGAGCAGGGTGGGGGCAGAAGAGACTGGTTGGGAGCCTGTTTCACAAGTATAGGTGGGACCTTCTGAAGCCCTGCTCCAGGAGAAGGTTGGGTTGGAGGAGTGAGAGTTCTCATGTGGAGGACTGATCAGAGTCCCCAAACTGGTTGTGTAGCTCTTTGTCAGCAGCTGTCCTGATTCCTGTCTGGGTGCCTCATTTCTGTTGCTTAGCTCCCATTTAAAACTCTCTTGTGTACCTTTTGTTTATTTTTTTCTCTTCTTGCCTCCCATTAGTAACACTTACTTATTCTCTTAACAAGTATTTGCCAGAATTTTATTCATACGATCTACTTTGATTGTTGTGTAGTTACAGAAAGAAACAAAGGGCCCTTGCTTTTCAGGAGTGTCTGACAGTGTATGACAGGTAGGATAAGTGTCAAACCTGTACACAAGTCAGTGAAAGAGGGGCCATCAGAGTGGTACAACCTTCTGGATGAGCCCTGTGTCATTTGGATACATCCTCTTCCCTTTGTATTTTGAAAAATATTTGAGACAAATTTATCTGGAATTTAGGGGAGAAGGTCAGCATATGGCTTCTCTTAGTGTCATTAATATTCTCTTTACGGTGTAGAATGCTTCCAGTTTCCCAACATCTTGACCTTGGGCAAAAATCTCATCCACATAAAACCTAATTCATATTTGCCACGTAAGTTATGTTATCTAAGGCCCAAGGCCATTCATTCCTATCTTGTTTTCAGTAGTATTATTGACACTTGCTGCAAATTTACCATGCGCTGTATGCTAAAATATTTGTTGAGTTGTATGTTGTATGTAAGGGTGGAAGTTTTCTAAAAGTGCTTCAATTAAAAAAAAAATCAATGTGCAGAAATAAGTGAGGCTGAAGTATACAAGTTTGATGTTAGACAAAACACTGACATGTAGTCAGCCATTAACAAGAACAGTTTTTTGTTGTTGTTACTATTTTTGTTTGTTTCAGTTTGGTTTTTGTGTGCTAGGGATTGAACCCAGGGCCTTCGTGCTGAGCTACATCCTCAGCACCCCCTCCCCACTTTGAGATAACTAAATTTCTAGGTTGTTCAGATTGGGCTCCAATTTGTGGTCCTCCTACCTCAGCTCTCAGAGTGCTGGGATTACAGAAGTGCACTGCCACACCCAGTGCTGTGGTTTATATCTAGATGTCCTTGGAGAGCCTCATACACTCACAGTTGGGCCTTGTGAAAGGTGATTGGATTTTGGGGCACTATAGGTGAATATCAGCTTAGGAGATGTGGGGCCTGGTAGCAAGAGGCTCGTCACTAGGGTATGACCTGGCAGGGAGTGTCTCCCTCCCCAGCCTCCCTTCTCTGTCTGTTTCCCTACTGTCATGAGGTGAGCAGCTTTCCTCTGCCCAGGCCCTTGCCCTATGACTCTTCTGCCTTGGAGCCTGCCAGCTATGGGCTGAAACCTCTAAAAAACGTGAGCCAAAATAAACCTCTCCTCTAATTTGTTGATGTTGGCTATTGAGTGCTAGCAAGAGAGTGACTGAGACACTTAGCTTACAACAAGAACAACTTAATTATGGGTCAGTCTCACATGATTTATCCCTCCCTGGAGAGCATAATTTATTTTTATTTATTTATTTATTTATTTATTTATTTATTTTTTATTTGGTACTGGGGATCAAACTCGGGACCTTGCGCTTGCAAGGCAGGCACCGGAACCACTTAGCTAGATCCCCGGCCCTAGAGCATAATTTATATGTCCTCATTTGTAGATCTTGGTTATCAACCCAGTTCCTTGTTCTTACTAGCAGTGGAAAATATGGCTTCTGTTATGCAGATGAGTTCCTTCCTAGAGAGCACAAGTGACCAGTTGTCGCCACTATGATATCATTGTGGGTCACACTTACCACACTCACCAGCAGGTTGAGTAGAGTGAACAGTGTTAATAGAGTCAGTCTCCAAGTTCCACTTTTTCTGCTCTCAGGTGTTATAGGTACCCTTGGGCAGGGGATTAGGTCTGCTGTTCTCATTCCCTGCCTGTTCTTTTTTTTACATACTGTTTAGCTAAGTGTGTGAAGTCAGGGGAATGGGAATTTAAAACAAGAGGCCTTTCTACGCTCCAACATAAACCAGAAGCCCTGCATTTGGAGCCATCTGGGGGCTTGAATTTACTGAAGGGTTGCATTTGTATCTCATTTGCCTGCTGCTGTTTGGTAGCCATAGCCCTGTAGAGAAGGTGGCTTCATGATACAACTGACCTTCTTGGTGAGAAAGTTTGGGGCCCTGACTGCTCAGGAGACCTCATGGACTGCTTGAGTGGCACATGTGTCTCTACGATAGAAGAACCATTGTGCTTTAATGTATTGTCACACTGAAGCAGTGTTTCACTTGTTGAGAAATGACTGACTCTCCCTTCTTTATTAAGCCATCCACCCTATTTTTAAAATGTCAGCTTTCTTGTGACTGCCATATGAATTACCACAAATGGAGAGACTGAAAACAGAAATTTATTCTGCTATAAAGGTCAGAAGTTTGAAATCAAGCTGCTGACAGAGCTGCATTCCCTGTGGAAGAATCTTTTCTTGCCTCTTCCATGTTTGGGCGGCTGTTAGCATTCCTTTTTTTTTTAAAGGTTATTTTTAAGTTTTTGAATTGACAAATAAAAATTATATGTATTATGTATGACATGATATTTTAAAATATGTATACATTATGGTATGCTTGGATCAAGCTAATTAACATATACGTTAACTCACATACTTACCATTTTTGTGGTGAGAACATTTAAAATCCACTTAGTAATTTTCAAAATTACAACACATTGTTATTAAGTATAATCACCATGCTGTAGAACAGATCTATACTTTTGGTGATTTTGGAAAATATGATATGTTATTAACTATAATCACTGTTGTACAGTAGATCCTGAACTTATTCCACCTAACTGAAATTTCATATCCTCTGACAAGTGTCTCCCAAACCCACTCCCCTGGTAAATACCGTTCTATGCTTTACTTCTATGAGTTCAGCGTTTTTAGATTCCACACATGAAAATACGTGCTGTCTTTCTGTGTCTGGCTTTTCTTGCTTAAAATAATGTTCCTTAGGTTCATTTTTGTTCTTATAAATGGGAAGATTTTCTTTTCTTTTTTTTTTTTTTTAAGGCAGTTCAGTGGTAGAACACATGCTTACTATGCTCAAGGCCCCTAGGTTCAATCTTGAGTGTACACACACACTCTCACACACACACACACAATATCCTTGATGATTTTGTACCACCTTTTCTTTATTCTTTCATCTATTTATGGATGCTTAGATGAATTGTTTTCTTGTTTATTGTGACTGATACTGCAGTGAATGTGGGAGTTCAGATATTGCTTCCACATAATGATTGAATTTTCTTTGGATATATTACTAGTAGTAGAGATATTATTGTGTTAACTAGTAGTTCTATTTTTTATCTTTTGAGGAAGTTCCCTACAGTTTCCCTGATGGCTATGCTAATTTACATTCCCACTAGCAGGATGTATCGGTCCTTTTTCTCTGCATTCTCACCATCACTTACTATGTTGGCATTCCTTGTGGTTGCATCATTCCAGTTTGTGCTTCTGTGGTCACTTTGCCTCTTTCACTTCACATGTCTGTGTCTTCTCTTTTGTCTCTTCTATGGACATTTATCATTGGATTTGGACCTACTTGGGTAATCTGGGAAGATCTCACCTAAGGAGCTTTAACTTCATTACACCTGGAAAGACCCTTTTCTACATAGTTAACAATTACAGGCTCTGGGTATTAGAACAAGGGCATATCTTTTGGAGGACTACCATTCAATACAGGTGCATCCTCTTACTGTCCCCATTTACAGCGAGACACTGAGTACATGGTGAATCTGGCACTGGCCAGACATTATTATGGGGCACTGTATCTCTCCCCTATCCCACTGTGATGCTGTGCTGACATATTCTACTCTATCTGGAGATGTTCTATTGTGGGACATTATCTAGTTTTCAGATTAAGTATGAATGAATAGCAGCATAGTTTTTGTTGCTGGTTGTGTGGCCTTTGTTTTGGGAAATACATATGATTTATTAATAATCTCTCGATGTAAAGGCAGGTGTTACCTTCCATGCTTGACACTAACAAAAGAAAAGGCAGCTCACTACCTGGGTAACAGCATGTGCTTGGTTTTCTGGCTTATTGAGAATAATCAGAAACATCATATTTCTAATCCTGAAGTCATTGCTTACTAGGAGTAAGTTCTGACAATTCTTAGAACTTTGGTTTACTAACTTATAAATTAGGAATTCCTATTTGTAGTTTTAGCTAATAAAGTGTGAGCATATGATAAGTAGTTTCCCTAAATTAAGCATATAAATACTTGGAGGACGAAAATTCTAACGTCTGTGAATTTCATCTGACTTATGCTTCTAACTTAGTAATACATTCTACACTTTTCAAACAGTTTTTTACAAATGATGACGCTTGCTCTGTTATTTTTAAATTTTAATAACATCATCATCTTTCCTTAACCATGTACATATATAGTATCTTTTTAGCAGCCGACATAATATTTTCTTTGACTATTTGTGGTATCTCACTCAACACACATTGGTTTTATTGTTTGTGTATGTTTTTCCTCAAGGGAAAAAAAAAGCCATTCCTCTTACCCAGTGCTTGACTTGGTTTTATTGTTTGTATGTTTTTACTTAAGGGGGGAAAAAGCCATTCTTTCTACGCAGTGCCTGACATACATACCAAAAAGGGAAAAATTACAAGGAGAATGTCACTCAGATCGTATCACTGGGTTATTGAACTTTTGGTATTTGTGAGTGATAGGTCCTTTTTAGGAAGATAGCTCCTTCCTAAGGTTGGAGGTCATGGTTTCTTTTTAAGAACACTGTGTTCCAAGTTTGAATGATGTTTCCCAGACAGGAAACACACCCATCTTTCATTTTTTATTGTCATATTTAGTACGTACTTTCTGAGAATGCCGGGTGCTGGATTAGACAAAGTGCCCTCATCTAGTTGTTAACACTTTTCTTTTTTCCTCACAGTTTTGTAAGCCTATTTGATAAGGTCATGGTTGTCAGATACATTTCCTATCTATTTTCTTATGAAAAAATTGTATTATCTTGTCCTACTAAATTGCTGACAACAGAGCAGTTTTCAAGAATGTATTTCTTAGGAAACGGTGTTTTTAAAAAATGTCTTATTTCTTAGCATTTTATGACAACCCTTAAACTGTAGTTTTAATGTAATCTGTCTTAAATAGAACTATTGATTATATAACATAAAATCCTGTGACATTGTAAGCTCATTTGAAAAGTGTTTAAGTATTCTACTTTTGTGCAGGTGATAAAATGATGGGTACAGGATTTGTTTTGACCATTGGTATTTGTGATTCTTGCTTCAGGAAGAATATATTTTGATAGAGCTGCATGCAGTGATGGATTATTATGACCCGAGTGATATTTCATTGCCAGTATTGTGTCTGCTGTTAGCTCTACTCCTTCTGGAGTAGAAAATGTTTTATATCTTACCACAGACCATTCATACATCATTCCTTCCACCATCTGTGTACTCAGAGCCACACTTCTGTTCCAAGCAGAATAGTTTCAAATTGGAAGTATCAGTGTAGAAAAAGAATATAAATGTGACCTAGTATGTAGGTGGTTTTTTCTTTCCTTACATTGATTTTTGAAACTTATCAAACAGAGGCTACTTGACAATATTTGGAATTTATTGAAAGAGATTCCAGATTCTCTTTCCTTATGCTGTACCCGTAAGGGAATTGTATTAATGTGATTTGCTTATCTCCTATTAAGTATAAATAAGTTTACTATCATTGATAGAGGGTATTTAAAAACATACAGGAATTCTTGATTTTCATACAATGTCCCATCTATAATTTGAAATGATTTTTAAAATACAAAGCTAAGTTTAATCTATGGGAAGAGATACAAAAAACATCAGGGATGTTAAATTTTTAAACTTTAATGTTTTAGTTTATATATTAATATTTTTACTTAATATATTCAACCCTAGTTACTCTTCCTATACATTTAATGGATTTAAAGTGCATGTGAGTTATATTGTAGTTTTATATAAATTAGCATTGTAACATCTAGATTTTGCATTTAGTTATTAGTGATCTTGGAACTTAAGAGGAGAAAACATTTTTCTCAAGTTGGTGAGAAAACTTCAGGTATTCCAGAAACTTCGGGAATGGATAATTCTCAATAAATTAATTTGTTGAATAAATTGATACCAAATTCCTCTATTTAAAAAAATGTTTACTATAACATTTTCATAAAGATTTTCCAAAAATAATTTTTTTGTGTATTAGTTTTCTGTTGCAGTAACAAACTACCACAAACTTAATGGCTAAAATCATTCCCCCAGATTTATTATTTTACAGGTTTGGAGGCCAAGATCTGAAATGATTTCATTGAACTAAAATTAAGGGGTTGGCAGAGCTATCTTCCTTTCAAGAAGTTCTAGGGGAGAATCTATTCTTTCGCCCTTTCACTTTCTAGATACACCACTGTGTGCATTCCATTTTAGGCACTGTGTGCACTTTCCATTTTCAGAGGTGGCAGTGGTGAAGTTTCTCATGTTGCATCATTCTAACCCTGACTCTTCTCTCTCCCATTTCCATGTATTATTTATTTTTTGCTTTTTTGAGACAGGATCTCATTTTGTATTCCAGGCTAGCCTTGAATTCACTATGTAGCCCAGGCTGGCCTTGAACTCATGGCAGTTCTGCCTCTGCCTCAGTTTCTTGAGTGCTAGGATTTAAAAACCATAATTACAGTAGGCCTACTTGAAAATCCAAGGACAATCTCCGTAACCTTAGTTCATTTGTTTAGCAGCTTTAATTCCTTCTGGTAGCCTAATTCTCTTTTGCATGTAACGTATTCATAAATTATGGGAATTAGGACAAGGATGTCTTTGGGAGGCCATTATTCTGTCTGCCACTTTGCATGTGTATATGCGTGCTTCTGTGTGTGTATGTGTATATGTGGTGGTGGTGGAGAGACAGACAGACAGACAGACTC
Source organism: Heterocephalus glaber (assembly GCF_000247695.1). Next base: position 22,433,999 of record NW_004624757.1, read on the forward strand.
GGGATTGGATCCAGGACTTCACACTGAGCTATAGCTCCAGTCTTTTTTTTTTTTTTTTAATTTTTGAGAGTCTCATTAAGTCCCTAAATTGCCGAGGCTGGGCTTTAACTTGCATTCCTCCTGCCTCAGCCTCCTAGAGTAGTGGGATTACAAGTGACTGTACTTGGCTCACTCTTTGCCTTCTGCATATGGAATTGACTGTAATTACATAGATTACAAGAGATAGGAGGTTCAGCTGATGTCTTCTCTGTCACTATTGGCCAGAGGGAAATTCAGAGTTCCTTCTAATTCCCCTCAAGTAGGTTAGTTTGCCTATGTGGCTTGCTAGTACTTTATGTAGGTGACTGCATTTCTCTCAGAGATTTTCTGCATCAGAGTCATTAAGGGCTACTGTTAGGGAAAGGTCAGAGTTTTACATCCCTTCTCCTGGGAAGTACAGTGATGTCATATAATTTCTCAGTTGTTTGCTCTGTTACCAAAACAAGGAACAAGGTATGTTCTGTTCCTCACTTATCATTACTTCTCTCACCATGGTCACAGCTGATGTGTCTAATTCCTGGTCATTGAGGGTGGCAGTGTTTGGACACTTCTTATCTTTATAAGATTCTAGTTTTGCCCTGGTTTTCTTGCTGCTCCCTGCGTCCTTTGTACCTTCATGTTTTTTTCCTTGTGTGCAAGAACAGTTTTTTTTAAGATGAAGAAATGAAAGTTTGGGGAACATTGTACAATATTATTCATTAGTAGCTCATTGAGGGTTTGAACCCAGGAGAGCCCTTACCTTAAAGCTGAATTGCCATTCAGCGTTCATTCCAGAACCTGTTTTCAGTAATGTCTGTGAATCTATGATTTCCCCTTCAGTTTCATGTTTTTGCTGTAGGTAGTTGGGTGCTTTGTTTAGTGAAATACATATTAAGAACTATTACTTTTTATTAGAGAACTGCCTTTTATATCATTATATATGATCACTGTGATCCTTGATTACTTTGAAGTACAAATTGAATAGTGTCAAATTAATATAGTTTCAGCATGTTTTGTTGAATCAGTGCTAACTAGTGTCTCTGCATAATTTTCTGTTTAATCTGTTTTTATGTTTATCTTATATTTTTAAAAACTATTTGTATACTTTTCAGTTGGTAAAAAGTGAAAAAAAATCTGTTCATCATGACATTTTTATAAGGAGGTCTTTGTAACTAGAAGAAAAATCATTGATTTGATATTATTTACTAGCAGGATGATAGGAATAATATTTTTACTTTACCTTATCCATGTAGAGGTCCATTCTAGGAAACTGGAGGGATATTACCTAGTAGATTCAGTAGAAATAACTCATATATATCTAAGTTTTAATTTAGAAAGTGATAAGGAATTTGTTTGCATGATATTTTCCTAAGTAAAGATAAAGGAGGAAATAACAGGATGAACCAAAAGATATCAAATATAAAGGGCCTCTTTACTCCTTGTAAATACCTCACATGATTCTGCTTTAAAAACACATTAGGAATTCATGTTATCATCTTCATGGCATACCCACTTTTCTCTAATCCTACTCTGTACAGTTCACAGATAAATTGGTCATTTGCAGTGCACCACTTTTGCTGTGTATATTACCACACCTTGCGGATGGTAATTTAATGGTGGGTGACTGGCCAAACTCTTCCTATTTGGTCTCAGTTTCTTCCTTATGCGAATAAGTACCCAACTAGCAAATGTTACCTAAACCTGAACTTTCTGTTGCCTTGGCAGTGTTTCTTTGAGTTGAAAAAGCTATTCAGAGCGCTAAGTAGCTACATAACTGTGGTCATCTTGTCCTTTATTTCATGTCTTGCTTTTCTTGGTTATTTGTCTTAGTTTCCTACACTTTTGGTTGCAGTAAGGCATCAGCTTTGTGCATATTTACTCTTGGCCCTAAGGTTTAGGACACTGTATGAAGTGTGCAGAGTTAATTGGCTTTCTTCTGCATGCCAGCCCTATGGGGCAACATAATGCCTGCAAGCTTTGTTTTCTTGTATGTACTGAGTAGGGTCTATGCAGAGTACGGGGTTAGTTGCTAAATGACTTCCATACTCTTTTATCTCTGCGTTAGTACATGCATTTTCATTTTCCTGTTATATTGCCAAACTGATAAAAGCCATTTATGACAAACTCTCTGACAACATTATACTAAATAGAGAAAAATGGAAAGCTTTTGTTTTATAAATCAGAAAGAAGACAAGGATGTCCACTTGCACTTCTCCTATTCTGTGTAGTACTTAGAACTTTACCCAGAGCAGTCAAGACAACAAAAGAAAATAAAAGGAATACATATAGGAAAGGAAGAAGCCAAACTGACCTTATTTGCAGAGAACACGGTCTTACATAGAAGTCCAAAAAAATTCCACCAGAAGACTTCTAGAAATAATAAACAAATTGAGCCTGGTAGCAGGATAAGTGATTAACACATAAAAATCAGTAGTGTTCCTATACACCAACATTGAACCCATGGAGAAAAAAAATTAGGAAAATGATGTCATACATAGTAGCTTCAAGAAAATTAAATACTGGAGAATTAACTATGGAAATTAACTATGGAAATGAAAGACTTCTGTTATGAAAACTGTAGTACTTTATCTTGAAAAGAGAAATTGAAGAGGACACCAGAAATGGAAAGATACACCCTATTCTTGGATAGGCAGAACCAATATTGTCAAAGTGGCCATATTAGATTGGCTATTTATATGTGTTCCCAAAAAAGGCTTTTTTTTGGTACTGGGGATTGAACTCGGGTCCTTGCGCTTGTGCAGCAGGCGACGAAACCACTGAGCTAAATCCCCAGCCCTCCAAAAAAGGCTTTTGATGGACTTGTCTCTCAGATCTGTACCCTTCCAAAGATGAAAAATGGATTTACCCTCTCACCTACCAATTCCATAGCTAGAAATTTATTCTGTACTCAACACATGTATGGAATGAAGCATGTTTAAAGTAAATCATTAAGAGCAAATAAATGTTCATCAATAGGAGTCAAAGTCAGTGTATTTTGGCTCACTCATATAATGGAACAATATGTATCTGTTTAAAATGAGGACGTTTTTATTATAGTTATAGAAATATCCCCAAGGTAAGCTGATTTTTTTGTTTCTTGAGATAGGGTCTCCCTGTGTAGTTCAGGATTTCCTTGAACTCACTATATAGCCATAGCCCAGGCTGACCTTAAACTTGTGGCCATCCTCCTGTCTTAGGCTCCTGAGTGATATCATTACAGGTATGTGCCACCACGCCTGACTTGAAATTTTAAAAGTTATCTTAAAAAGCAAGCTGTAAGTCAGTGTGCATACTATTTACATTTGTAGATACACATTTGAGTGCTCCTCAGTTGAATCAGGTGTTTAGTTGTTGTTTCTCTTTTTCTTCTTTTGTTACTGCTAATAGGGCTTATTACCCTCCAGTATTATTTTGCTTCTTTTAATAATCTTTTTCATTGTATCACCTGTTACTTATTAGTATTATGTAGTGGCAGTAAACCCATTAGCATACCCTTCTCGCTAGAATTGGAAGTCACTTTTCTCAGCTGCATTTATTTGCTCTTGTTGTCACAGGTAACTTCTTTATTGCTGTTAGAGGGATTTTTTTCCCCTAGCTACTTTTTCCTTCTTAAGCATTTATTAAGTGTTCCTAGGCCAGCTACTTTACGACTGCTAGGAAAATCGAGATTGGAAAATTGTACCATGATCAGAAAGCTTGGAGTTCAGTGATGTCTTTTTTTTTTTTTTTCTTTTGGTACCAGGGATCAAACTCAGGACCTCGTGCTTGCTAGGCAGGAGCTGTGCTGCTGAGCTACATCCCTGACCCTCTAGTGATGTCTTATGCACATTAAAATTCTAAAGTTCTTGTGCCTTTTGTAAATTTTTAGTAAAATTATACTAGTACCAAGTACTTGTATAATGATTTATAGACTATAAAGCTTCTTTTGTTGTGCTTCCTTGCTGAAGTCAGTAGTAGTAACCAGCATTCACAGTTTTATGGGAATTGTATAATGGTGTAATATATAATGATTCAGTAGAATTTTTATCCGAATACATTTTCTTTGCTTATTTTTAAGGTTTAGTTCAAGGCAACTCTCTAATTTTAAATATTCTTACCCTAATCTGTGATTACTTGTGGATTATTTTTCTTTTTAAAATACATTTTTTTCTCAAAAACCCAAAGTTAGGGCATTTCAGAAAGATTGATGCATTACCTAGTAGTAGAAACTTTTAAATTACTTTCTAGTATATAAAAATTAAATGAATCACAGATGAGAAATCTGAAAGACTTAATTAAAGCAAGCATTTAATACGTACTATTTTTTTGTAAGATTATTTTAAGCTCTGGCAGTTATCACACACTGAAAGATACAAGGAAACAATGTGGCTTTGGCTGCAGCTTATCTTCCTTTCTCAGAATAACTTTTGTGTACAGTATTATCTCTAGTGGCATTTTAACTTCACTGGCACAATTCAAAGTATCCATCAGAGACACCACAGATTGACATAAGCTTTGATGATTTGCAGTTCCATAGCAATGTCTAATTTTGGAACTCTGAGAATTTGGAATTCTAGAACTCTTATTTTGAAATTCTACAGTGTCCTAAAAACTGTCTGTACTTGAGGTGCAAAAGAGAATAGTTTTGACATTTGTAAATGATGATGGTTTTATTTCTGTTATTCAGAATTATCCACCAGAGTATTTTGACATCCTTTTTGCACAAGGATTACCAGTGGGAAATTCATGAAAATTGTATGCAACTTTTTGGGAAAATATATCCTATTTGGACTGAGATTAAGTCCTTATGAGAATAAAATTAGATAGGTATAGAACTAAAAGAACAGGAAATAATGAACAAACAGAAAGAAGGCTTGATTTTTTTTTGGTATTAAATTCTTTTATTGGTACATTGTGGGTATACAACACAATTACATTTCTCATTGAGAATTGTACCTTTACATAATGCATCTTGGTTCTTATTTTTCCTCTATTCCTAGCCCTCCCTTCACCCCCTCCACCCTTCCCTATGTACAAAGACTTTATTTCCACTTTTTCCATTTCTCATCATTTTTTCCTTCCCCTTCTTTCCTTTCCCCTGTGCCTCCCACTACCCCTACCCCTTTGGACCTTTTCTTCCTAGATTACATTATCGATTATTCATTCTAATAATTGGTACATTTTAGGTATACAATATAATGACATTCGTCATTGGAAATTTGCACCTTTACATAGTCTTTCTTGGTTCTTATTTTTCACCCTTGCCCAACCCGCCCTTCAACCCCTCCAGTCCTCTCTATTTACAAAGATTTTGTTCCTATTTTTCCATTTTCTCATATTAATCCCATTCCCTTCTATCCTT
>NW_004624757.1:22462656-22521761 GCF_000247695.1 Heterocephalus glaber
TTATTCATTTTTGCATCGTCTAGCAGCTGCTGGATTGATTTTTTTTTTTTTTTTTTTTTGGTACCAGGGATCAAACTCAGGACCTTGCACTTGAGAAGCAGGCAGTGAGCTAAATCCCCGGCCCTGGATTGATTTCTTGTGATCCCTTAGAATTTTAAAGCAGTTTTTCTTTTCCTGGTCACTAATTGCAGTCTTATCTTTTATATCTGAAATTCTGTCCTCACACGCACTCATTCTGCCATGTAGACTTCCAGTGGAGTTTTAATCTCCTGAAAATCTGTTTGCATCTGTTTTATGGATTCCATTTTTTTCCTATGTTGGGATTCCATCATCTTCCTCAGTTCCCGTATTTTTTTGTCTGTGTCCTCTCTAAATTTATTAATAATGTCTTGCACTATGGGCACAACCTCTGTTCTTATCTGAGAAATTATTTCTGATTTCATTTTTTCCAGATCCTCTTTTGTTGCCAGTTTCGAGAGTCCGAGTGGTTAAGTATCAGAGTGTTCCATCTTGTTTCCCTTTGGGGTTGCCTTAGGTGATCTGGAAATCTGATATTTAGGCTTGTTTCTGTGTCTTCTCATTTCAACACGTGCAGCCTGTTGTGCCTTTGTTGAGGCAACTTTTTGGTCACCCAGTGGTCTTCAATTCTGAGGAAGCAACAGAGCTGCCTTTTTTCTGCTGCTCACCAGTGCCCTAATTTTTGGGTTCAGAAATGTGGCCTTCTGGATCCCTGACCTGACCTGTTGTCTGGGTTGGCTTCTGGCTTTGGCCTGTGCACACTTGGGATGATATCTAGGTGTGCCACTGGCTAGGATCCCTATGTAGCTGTTGTTTGGGAGGGTCTCGGGGCTGTGCACCCCAGTTTCTGTTGTGTGAGCACGCTTCTAGCTAGGGTTTCGTGTACTTACTGATGGTATTGGGGCAAACCTCTGGCTGTTGTTTGTGTGCCTGTTCAGCTCTTTTCCAGGCAGATCCTTGGCTTGGGCTGGTGTGCCCCAGCCTTTAGGGCCAGGGCAGAGCCCTGGCTGAAATCTGCTTGCAGCTCTGCTGTTCTGGTCCACACTGCTGCTCCCCCAAGTAAGGTGGTCTGGTGTGCCTTTATTGCAGATATTTTCTTCACTTTTTCAGTGGGCTCTAATTTTCTTCAAGGGGCCTCAGGCCCTCTTTCTGTTGTTCACTTCTACTCTATCATCTCAAGCTCAGAACAATGTCCTTTATGACCCCAGCAAGTCTGCGGTGTGTATCCACGTAATGGTTCAGCACAGCCGGGTGGGAGGGTGCTGGCGCCCATGCAGCTCACCTCCTTGGTGTTCTGGGGCAGTGGTAAGGTGGCCCGAGAGGCTCACATCCTCAGACCTCTGGGTCATTGTCTTTTTCTAGGATATTGTTTAGACATTTTGGGAGTGCTGATTTGGTATTCATGAAGTTCCTCCAGTGTTCTTTGTAATGAAAGTGTCTTATTTCTCTATTGAATTTTGAAAGATAGTTTTGCATGGTACATCAATCTGGGTTAGAGTTTGCTTTCCTTTATGGATTGGAATACTTCATTCCAGGCTGTTCTTGACTTGAGGGTTTGTTTTGAGAAGTCTGCTGTGATTCTAATGGGCCTTCTTTTGCATGTGATTTGTGTTTTTGTTTTTTTCTCTTCTAACTGCTTTTAATACTTTGTTCTTCTGTTGGGTTTCTGTAATCTTGACTATTATATGGCTAGATATAGATTTATTTTTTTTTTATTACAGGTAGAGTCCTATAAGCCTCACTCATCTATATGTCACATTCTTTTTCCCTGCTTGGGAAGCTTTCTGTCATCACTTCTGTGAACAGTTTTTTTTTTTTAAGTCATTTGCACTATCTGTTGCTTTTTCATTGACTCTGATCAGTCTTATGTTATTCTTTGCATTGCCTAGAAGCTGCTAGATTGATTTCTCATGATCCCTTGCTATTTTTAAATCTCTTTTTATGGTCACTAACCACAGTCCTGTCTTCTGTATCTGATATTCCATCCTCACATTGGCTCATTCTGCTGAGTATACTTTCAATGGAGTTTTTAACCCACTGGATACCTGTTTGAATCTGTTTCATGGAATCCATTTCTTTTCTATGCTGGGCGTCCGTGGTTTCCATCATGTTCCTGAATGCTTCTATTTTTTTTTTAAATCTGTGTCTACTCTAGAGTTATTAATCATGTCTTTTATTATGGTCACCATGTCTATTGTTATCTGAAAAATTATTTCTGATTTCATGTTTTCTAGAGCCTCTTTCGTCTATTTTGTTATTTCCCTTGTTATCAGTTCAGGGCGTTGAGATGGTTGACTTTCGGATTGTTCCATCTTGTTGCCCCCTGCATTTGCCTTTGCTGAACTGGAAGTAAAAGGAGGAAAGTTATTTCAGTGCAGTTTGTAGATGTTTCAGTCTATGGTCAGCTGGCTACGAGACAGGGTGGCATCGCAGACTGGCATCACAGAGGAGAAACAGCTCAGGGTGTGTATGGCAGGCAGAAGGCAGAAAGCAGCAGCAACCAAAACTTTTCATTCTTGTGGCAATGTCAGTATTTAGTGGAGAGCCAAATTGACAGAATTCAGTGTATTAAAATTGAAGAGAATCCACAGGAATCCACACTCCTATTTTTTGCTGCATTGATCTCTATGTTAGTGAAGTGTTTTTTGTTTTGTTTTTAGTTTGGATTTAAGCATTTTCTGAAACTCTAAAGAAGTGTGTGAGCTACACTCTGTGTGGATTTAGTGACTCCAGCCTGTCCCTTTTCACCAGAATATAGAGCATTCTATGTGTTGTGTTTTGTATATGCATGTTTGAAATCCAGTTCTTACAAGTATAAAGAAATTCAGCTCTCCAGAGAGCCTATGTAGAGTTAACATTGGCAGATGGATAAATTTGGCAAGCATATGGTAAGCTTTTGGTTCTAAGCAGAGTTATGTATGTATACTCAACCTGTGCACATATATATGGAAAGAAAAAATTCCCTGATGTATGTAAGTTTATCAAATGTTATCTTATTATATAACTGTGATCTAATTGAATTGAATATGTGAGAAATTATTTTGCTTGTAATTTTACTGTTACAAGATTTTTTGTTTGAAATCTTTAGCTACTACTGACGAACTAAAGCAATAAGATAGACTTAATAATTTGCTCATGAAAGTTCAATATAGTGATTATAATGTTAAATAGACTCATTTTATAAATATATGGAAATGATAAGCAAACTAGCTTATTTTACTAATCACCCATGAGCTGTCAGTGTAGTCTAAGATAATTTATGTGTATTATATCATTTAATCCTCAAATAATCTGGTAAAGTAGGTGGTATTAACCTCTTATAGATGAGGAAATTCAGGAATTAACATGGATTAATTTACTGGTGTGAAGATAATATTCAGACCTATGTCTTGCTTAGCTCCACATAAAATTAATAATTCTACTTTCTTGACATCAGTTTCTTTGTATGATAAGGGTAGATGAGTAGAAATTATACTCATTTCTCAAATGAGAAATAAGGGCACAGAAAAGTCTAGCATTCAAGTGTTGTGGAAATGGCAGTAAAATAGCACTCAGACTATTCTTTATGATTTCAGTTTTCCTGTCTGTGTATAATGGGATTCAATTATATCAGACTGTGTCCTGAAATATGCTTAGGTGGTGTACCAGGAAGCCAGTGAAGTACATTCTGAATTTCTGTCTATCCTTCTACATCAACCCAATAAGCTGTGCTTTTACTTATTTTATTTGTTAGACCTTAAAATATTTCAAGTATAACCAAGAATGATAATACTAACCTAACTGGGGAATAAAAATTTGGACTTTAGATTTGCTTTTCTGCTTTATCTTTATTCTAGATGAGACCCTAAATCAGTTCTGTACTGTATTTAATATGCTGGATCTCCTCATGAGCTGTCATTTGGGGCAGTAAAAATTTAATTAGTTTTGCAGGTGAATGATGGTCTTGGGTATCAATAAATCTATGTATTGTATCATCTTTGCAACTGCTTACGATGCAGTTTTTTTTTTTTTGAAGTTTCTTTCTGTACAAATTTTCCTGCTTATTATTTTTGGTAAACCAAAGAAATTTAATTTATATTATAGGATGAGGATTTTAGATTAATAGGAAAATTATGATTAATAGGAAAATTTTGATACAGACCAACTTACTGTTTTCTAGTGTGAAACCTAAAAAGCTAAAAAAGATTTATTATTACTTTGATTTTGAGACAGTGTAAAGTTATTCCAGATGACCTGTCAAGGTGTACATGGGTCTTTATTTGTAAAACCATTAGTGAAGATTTTGCCAAATTTCAGAAACTGGCCTGGTTTTCTTAGTACCTAACTTTATCAAACATAGACTAAAGCAGACCATGTTGCTGTTCTTCTACAAATGTTTTTTGGGTTTTTTTTGAGTACTAGGGATCGAACTTTGGACCATGCACTTGCAAGGCAGGCGCTGGAACTACTGAGCTAAATCCCCTGCCCCTACAAATGTTCTTTGTTTTGTTTTCTTTTGTTTCTTTCTTTTTTTTACTTAATTTTTTTATTGGTACATTTTAGGTATACAACACATTTACATTTCTCATTGGGAGCTTGTACCTTTACATGATGCATCTTGATTCTTATTTTTTCCCCATTCCTAGCCCTCCCTTCATCCCCTCCACCCTTCCCTATTTACAAAGACTTTATTTCCATTTCTCATCATTTTTCTTTTCCCTTCTTTCCTTTCCCCTGCCCCTCCATTTCGTTTTGTTTGAAACAAGGTCTCACTATGTAGTTCAGGCTGGCCTTGAACTCACTGTGTACCCCAGGCTGACCTCAAGCTCAAGGCCATCCTCCTACCTCAGCCTCCAGAGTGCTGGGATTACAGGAACTCGCCACCACTCCTGGCTCAGATGTTCCTTCTGGCCATACTTACCGATATCCTACCACATTTAACTGCTGCTTTCTTTCATCAGAGCTCACATAAGGCACACAATTCAACAGCAGCAGTGACTCAAATGCTGCATCTTGTTTTCATAGAAACACCAAAGCATGAGCAGATGCCAGTGTTTGCCTTAGAATAGTTTTCCCTAGAAAACAGGAGATCTCAGTGAGTTGCTAAATTGCAATTTTATGTGACAAACAGCTGAAAAGGCAGCCATGGATGAAAGCAGCTAAACTTTTAGATGTAGTGCATGTCAAAATGGGAACAAAGATTATAATCCAAATTCAATTTTTTTAAACATTAATACCATCATTAATTGAGGTATACAGCTCACCCATAGCCTTGGGTGTGGTCCATGAACACAGCTGCTACTTTGATCTCTGATTACTAAATTTTATTGCCACATATGACTGGGCTTCAAGGTTATAAGTGCTGATGCAAATGAAAGAGGACATATTGGATACACAGCAACATAAACGTTTTTGGTTTTGGTCTTTGTATTATCCTAACTTTTTGTTAACAGAACTTTAAAAGTTGAAAACACTTTTGGAGAAAACTTTTATGTGGTAAATGTCTTCATGGGAATGGGGAGGATAGTTTGTTTTCTGTCCAGTGTGAGATTGTTTCTTATCTGTGTGAACTCTGTCGTCTTGGTTTCAAAGGTAGCCTAGGCCTCCACTGTCCTCTGACCTGTGAGGGCCAGTGCACCTAATTGCATGGTGAGCCTGGTGTACTCATACCTGGGGTCCAGGGAAGGTTCTGAGGGGAATGCAGAAAAGAAGAGTCACTGAATTGATTGTGGTGATTTGACATGTAACTGCTTTCTTCTTCATCTTAACTTTAAGAAATCAGTGTAGCCACCGCCAAGCCCTAGGTTGTTGCTAGATTAAAACACTTTAGAGGACTTGTGAGCTTCAGTTTCTCTCTGGAGGTTAAAGGGCGATTCTATTTATTACAGGTGATGTGAGACTGAGTTATCCCATTTCCCATTACTCCTATACTTCCCTCATTTTTATGACAGCCAAGGACTGATACAGTATTTTGTGAGAAAAAAAAAAAGACTAGAGAGGTAGCTTTTACAAAACTACATTGTGTTTAGTGTTAGACTCTTCCCTGGTAAAAAGCTTAGATCACAAAAGAAAATTAAACTGCCTTTTATGTTCACTTTTTTCAAATCATGGAAGGTGACAAATTTCATAGCTGACACTCTTGATAGTGTTTACATTGCAAACATTGGCTAACCTGCTCTTATCCTAGTAGGGGAATGCTGGACATTTTAGGGACTATGTTAACTGCTTGCCAAATCAACCAGAGTAAAACTTAGGTGCTTGTCTTTGAAGCCAGTGTTAGTGTCAGGATTATTTCCTGGTCTGTTCTGGATCTTCCCACTTTGTCATGAATATAATTAGCTAATATAAACAGATTTTCAGAATGAAAAAAGGATAGTGAACGATGCAGTGTGTGTGGTAGAGGTACTCATGTTCCTGTGAGCTTGAGGAACTCAAGTTCATATTAGCTTGAGGAGATTTTGTGAGGCAATTAATCTAGTCTTCTTCTTCTCCTATGCGAGAATCTTGAAACTCTAGAGATGCAGCTCCTGCAGGTGTGGCCCCTAGACAGACATTCCATTTAACTGATATAAAGTTCTTTGAATTAAAAGCTCACTGTTGTATTCAGTAAGACTAGTTTAGAAAATCAGCTCAAAGAGTTAAAAATCCAAACAGTGTGGAAAGAATCATTATCTTGAGAGGAGTAAGAATTGTTTTTTTTTTTTGTACCGGGGATCAAACTCGGGTCCTTGCACTTGCACAGCAGGCGGCGAAACCACTGAGCTAAGTCCCCGGCCCATGGAGTAAGAATTTTTGATGACACAGGTTACATAAACACATTCATTTGTTGTATATGGTTTTTAAAAATTTAAAGCACTAGGCCATATTGTGTTTTTGCTGTGCACTGGTTATCCTTTGTGAGGTCCCAGGTCCTTCCATCAATTTCATAAAGAAAGGAAATTATTTTGACAGGAATCTCCTATTCCAGACCTCTTTGAGATCTTGTAGGGGATCACTAGAGCCCATCCATGTTAGGAAAATGTCAGATTAGAAGGTGTGTTTTTCTCCTATGGATGAATCGAATATATTTTGGATGACTGATTTTTAAGAGTTGCCATTAATTGTTGGCTTCTGTACCTTTTCACACATGGACAACAGGGAATCTCCATTGTCCAGTTCAATTTTATAAGTACTTGGAAGAGATTGTCATTGTTGAAGCAACACATGTAGTAATCTGTAGTCAGCATTTCTGTTCTTTTTTATTATAATTATGTCAAAAGCAAATTTGGTGAGCTTTACAAACATGTCCTAGCCAGAGTTCTGTTAATTGTTGTCATTACACCTGTTTTTTTTGTGTGTGTGCCTTTGAGGATATTATTGCATGTAGTACTTTTCAACAGTTAAAGCTAATTTACAGTTGTTTTATAAGTGGCCTGTATGAGTATAATTCAGTGAGCATTCACTGATCACTGTTAGCCATCTCCCTGTTGATTAAGTGATCTACCTATCAAATCTCCAGTTTTGGAGTTTTTTGCCTTTTGGTCCACATTAGTATTTTCAGCGTTCCTACCCACTTGCTTGTCTTTAAATGAAATGGACAAGAGCAGAATACATTTTAGTGGTCTGCACACAATACTATATATTGGTTCATACTTGTTCTAGGTAGATCATGATATAAGGTGTATTTCTGACTGTATATGTGATTTTTACAAGTTTGAAAATAGTTGTCTAGGGTGGTGCTACTCAGTGTGTGGGCCTGCTCTGGTGCCAGTGTGATCTGTTTGTTCTTAGTCAGGTCTTGGTTAATTCTAAAGTTAAGAATAAGCATTTAGAAACTTTTGCTGCAGTTTGACATGGCCACAGCTTTCCAGCTTTTGATCAGAGGATTTGTCCATTGAACAGGTGTAGACCAGTTTGGGTTTTGAGATTCCATGGTGAGTCACACATGTTGTGAGTGGTTTACTGGTAAGCACTATTTTAGCTCACTTTCTAATACATTAGACTCAAACACTGGTGAGGAGAAGGTACATTAGTTCTCTAGGATAATCCAACATTTGTTGAGTTAGGCATCATGTGTTGTTAATTGGCTATAGTTTCAAATTTTTTATCTGTAATATGGAAAAGATATTAGAATGGTCAATGTAATATATGCTTTATATGGTTTCTTGATTAAAAAAGAAAAGATATTGCTACTTTGTTAATACTGAAAAGCTTTGGAATCTTATATTATTCTAAATTTTATAACAAAATCCATTAAATTGTCAGTGAAATATAAGCAGTGCTGTCTTCTTTTATCCAGTTTCTGTAAATAAGTTTCTTTATAAACAAACAGTTGAATAAGTTTCATTTCTTTTTTCTGTGATGATGTGAATGTGAATTATGTAATATAAAAACTTTAAAAATAAGTGTTTGAAAATTTTGCTGACTTTAAATTTTCTTTTACTAGATTGAAATATAATCACTTTGAATACATTGAACTGATTTAAGATTCTATAATGAGAGTGTTGAACCAGATACTACTTCTTATGAATGTGAAATTAAGGGTTCATCTTAAAGTTATTAAACAAAGATAGCCTGTCTATCTTTAAAAAGTGGTTAAAATAGCCACTCTTGTCATTCATCTTTCAGTTTGTTGTCCCCAGTAACTGCCTTTAGAATTAAAAAAAGAAACACCAAACTGACACAAAATTATTTTTAAAATGCTAAATAAATAGGAAAACTAAGTTAAGATTATAAGGAATGAAAAGTATTAATTTCATATGTTCTTCACAAAAGATAATATACTGATTTTGTATTCCTAATAAGGCTGTGTTGGATATTGGAATGTTTATCCTTTCACATTTTATTGAAATACTTAAAGATACCCTCTTTATCCTCCCCTAGCTCTCAATTTAATGTGGTTAGCATAAGCAAGAATAGAAAAAAGAGATATGCCTAGAAAAAAGAGACATGCCCAAAAGAAGTTAGTGGTAAAATTGCCTCCAGTATTAGCACAGGGCAAGGTGCAAGTAAATGTGAACCTCCAAGAGCATGTCTCCTACTTTGGAAGGATGGAGAGCAGATTAGATATTTTGATGTTTTCTATTTGTATTTTGTTCATCATGATATACTTAAGATTTGGGGCCATTTCTAATGCTTCTTCCTTCCTGTAGTTAATAAGTAGGCTTATATAGTGCAAACACGTGTACAGGTTAATTTGTTGCTCAACACCAAGATTTAGATTTAACTTTCTTATGGTAAAGTACTGTCCCTAGAGAACTTTCTTAATATTACTCAGAGTGAAAGACAGGTGGGTCCTTGTGTGGCCTGTGCACCTTGAGTTTTCTAAGCTCTAATTGTCTCCAGCTGTTCGTGGAACCTTTGCAGCTCCACTGGTATGTTCCTGCCTCAGGGACTTTACATTTGCCATTTGATCTGCCTTGAATTCTCTACTTCAGGTTTCTTTTCAGATTTCCACCTCATTATAAAGGCCTCCTCTGACTTCTTTATATAAAACAAAGCATCCCTTCCTCTGTCTTTTGTGATACTGTGTTTTAGTCTTCTGTTGCTGTAACACAATGCCTGAGATAAACAACTTAGAAGGAGGAAAACTTTATTTTGGATTATGGTTTCAGACCTTTCAAGTCAGCGGTCATCTGGCTCTATTGCTTTTGGGTCTGTGGGGAGACAAAGATTATGCCAGGGAGTGGGTTACCTTATGATGGCCAGGAAGCCAAAAGAGAAAGAAGAAGGGCCACGATACCTGTTATGGTTTAGATCAGTTATGATCCCCAAACTCTCATGTGCTCAGAGGCAGGGCTTTTGGGAAATGATTGGATCATGAGGACTCTACAGCCAAATATGATGTCAGGAGGCAGGGCCTGGCCAGAAAGGGCAGGTCACAGAGTATGACCTGGAAGAGTGTGTTTTCCTCCCTGGCTCTTTGTTCACCATGACATAAGCTCCTTTCCTCCACCAGATGCTTCCACCATGCCATTCTTGACTTGGAGTCAGCTAACCAGGGACTGTAGCCATGAGCTAAATAAACCTTTCCTCTTTTAAGTTGTGAGTGTCAAGAATAGTTTCTCAGTAACCAGAAAAGACAGTCCCAGTGCCCCCTTCAAATGCACACTCCATGACCTCACATCCTTCCTCTAGGCCTCACCTGCAGGTTATACCACCTCCTAGTAGCACCATCAGGTGGGGAATGAAAATGAACCTGGGGGACATTTAAAATCCACACCCATAACATGCTTTGTAGCACTCATTGCTGCATGACACTTTTTTCTTTTTCTCTTCTTTTTTTGTGGTGCTATAGATTCAGTGCAGGGCCTTGTGCATGCTAGGTAAGCTCTTTACCACTGTGCTACATCTCTAGCCCACAGTGTGACATATTTAACTTGTTCTTAAGTGTCCCTCTCCCAAGTAGATATAAGGACTTTCAAGATGTGATTTAGTCTGTTTTCGTTACTACTGTTCCCCGTCTCCTATAATAGAGTACTCTAGAGAGGTTCAATAAATATTTGTAGAATGAATTAATAAGTTAGTGAAATTAATTTTAAGAAAAGACATAACACTGCACTGGTGTTATGTTCCCTTTCAACTTGAAATGACCCAAGGTAAAATAAATATCAGTTGGGAATGGTTTGAATAAGTATGGAAATATAGAAAGCCATACTAATCGTAATAGCTAGATTCTGACCATAACATGAGGGTGTTAATAAAAGTACAGGTTGAGATAGAATTGCACACTATAAAATATATATGTATATATGATTGCTAAATAATTATATATATATTTATTATATACATATTTAGTCAAAATCAAATTGTGAAGGAGCCACCATGGTTATTTCTGTGATCTTACATGCTCATTATGCACCCCCGGCTGTCGGACGTCTGGGCAGTGTTTAGGGATTCCAGGCTCTTTTGAGCTGGAAGATTACAGCTCTTCAGGCTTTGTCCTGCCTGGAGAATTAGGTGAACACAGCCTTTTTCAAAGTAAAAGAAGAAAAGGAAAGGATGAAAGAAACTAAAGGAAAACGTGAAGAAAAGAGAACAAAAGAGATGGTCCACAAGCAGGACAGGTCCCTACCGAAACAGGAGGACAGCAAGACAGCAAGATTGCAGTAGCGGCAGTCAGTGGCCGCTGACTTTTATATCCTCTCAGATCCAATGCAGTTTGTAAAGTGTGCACTGGAGAGATATGTCTCTCTATATTAACTGCATATAGACATATATGTATGTGTCACATACAGTGAGTACCTTCTGAGTTTATATAAATTAAAGCAAAGATGGCATTCTCTAAATGGCATGTGATTGAAAATGAATAGTTGTTAGTTAATAAAAAGTTAGTAGGTATTCATTATTTGAAATCATTACTCTGTGAAGTTCTTTACCTAAGTTACTTTTGTGACTTTCACTCTGTGTGGTATTATTCCTAGAAGGCAGAATATTGAGTTGTATAAAGACAACTAGAGGACTTGGGTTCAAATTCTGGTTTTGTTACTTTCAGATTCTAAGTTGTGATCAGTTGCTTAGCTAATTTGAGCTTCTGCTCTCTGTAGTGAGAACAGTACTACTTCCTCGGGAAGAAAATAAGACAATTTATATAATGAGCTAATTGAAATTGGCATTTGGTAGTACTAACAAATGATATTTTCTTGCTCATCTCTGTTTTTCATGTTATTTCTCTTGAAATTTATGCTAATAGATAATTTGATTGTAGCAGTATATAATCAGATACAGAATAATTTCCAGTACTCCAAGGACCAGTCTTAGGGAAAAAGAAACATCTGCCCCTGCTTACTTTGTGCCATGCATTCTGCTAGTTGTATTGAATATATGACCTCATTCTATCCTCACAACAGTTCTGAAGGAGAGGTAGTATTAGCCTCATTATGCCAACAAAGATACTGTAGATTGTCCAACTTCTTTTGTTAGTAACTTAGACTTACAACCTTCGCTTCACTATTTGCCCTGTTTCTCAAAGAGTTAATCAATGAAGAGCTCAGTAACATGGCCTGGATATGAAAAGTGAGGTATCTCCACCTCCTTAGGGCTTTATATTTTTCCTAAAAGAAGGGAAAAAAATAAGTAGACTTCAGATTATGAATTGTTCCTATCTATACCATTTTTATTCTGCGTATCCCGTACCTTAGTACTGGATTCTTATCATGGTTTTCTTGAAGCAGTTAATTTTTTACAGTATACATTGCTTGAAAATGTAATTATGAATATGGTTTTGTTATTGATGCTTACTCTCTACCTATGAACCATACTATTTTAAAGACATTGTTGCATCACAATTGAACCAGTTAGGAGAAATATAAATAGGACTCTTTCCATAGGCAGAATATTTGGTTTACAAGTCCTTTTATTTTCAAATGGTAATGAAGTATTTTGTGGATTAAATTTTTTTTCTCTACCTGATTAAAACCAAAAGATATATTAAGTGGAAGTTAGTCAGCTTTCCATTGCTGTGATAAAATACCAGATAATAACAAATTAAAACAGAAAAGGTATGTTTTGGTTCATGGTTTCAGTACATGGTCAACTATCTCAGTTGTTTTTTAGGCCTGTGGTGTGGCCAAAACATCACAACAGAAGGACATGGTAAAGGAAAGCTGCTCACTTGGCAGCTAGGAAGCAGGGAGAGAAAGAGCCTGTGATGTCCCACTTCCTGCTCCTGTTTTTGTTCCATTTAGGTCCCCACCCTATTGGATTATGCTACTTACATTTAGAGTGGGTCTCTTGCCTCAGTTTGCTGTTCCACATGCCAGTATCTCTAGAAGAAGCTTAACAGACTTAAAAGGAGCATGCTTTCCTAATATCCTGTGCATTTCTCAATCAAATTATTACTTACTGTGCACCCAGAGTCAGACATAAACGTAGTAGATTCTGAGGCTTGGAGATCAAAATAGCTATGGTCATCTAGGATTACTTCCTAGAAAGTTTGTTGTAATCAAACTATAAAAATGATCTAAACTGAGTTCAATCCCCGGTACCAAAAAAAAAAACCCCAAAAAATGATCTAAACCAGAGGTTGGCAAACTATGGCTTACAGGTCAAATCCAGCCCACCACCTGTTTTTATGAATAAAGTTTTTGTGAAACACAACCGTCCTACTCATTTAGGCTTTGTCTATGTCTTCTTTCTTCCTGTAGGGCCACAGCCAAGTATGAAAGAGCCACATGGCCACAAAGCCTAAAATATTTACTAGAGCTTATTATATTCTTTATATAATTCCTTTTTTGTGCTCACTTCGGCAGCACATATGCTATAAATCCTTTATTGAAATGATATTTTTGCTATAATGAAATTTTATTCACAGTAAAACTGAATTATTTTGAACTTGAGTACATCTAAGATAATACACAGTCTTTTCAATCTTCTTTGATGTAACAACTTCATGAATACTACTAGTTAGAAAAATGCAGTTTTTCCCCCCTTAACTTATTCTAAAGTTTTTTTGAGTGTGGATATGTGACATAAAGGATAGATTTTTTCCCCTCATGAAATATTATTTTGAAATAAATGTAGAGTAAAAAAATAAATATCCTCCCTCTGAAATCAAGCATAATCTTGTGAAATTTCATACATATTTGAAAATACTTTTGTTGAGAAAGGTGTACAGAAATTACAGAATATAGAAAAACACTTACAATTCTTAAAATGATATATAGTAGTTTTCTTATATAAATGTACTTAAGGACAACAAAGTATTGCACCTTTGTTAGAATACTCTGGAGAGTTCAGCTTTCACCAGTGTACATGAAATAGCACCAAATTGATTCGGGGCGTGCCCCAGCTAATTTTGTTTTAAACCCCCCTCCCTTTGAGTATAATGGCATTTAAGTTCATTCTTCTTCCTTGACACTATTTCCTATTTTGGGGGTATTGATTACCTTTGGAGATGGTCTCTACCCATATCCATGATGTGCTTCTCCTACAAAATAACCACACCCACAGTGAGGGATTAGAAGAGAGAATATTTCTGGAAAGTCTTTTTGCTTGGGTTGATTCTGATTTTAGAAATGGAAGCAATTTGTTTTGTGCTGAAGAGCAAAATCTTTGTGGAGATGTCTGGATGGTAACTCGTCTCCCACTCCTAACCAGATGGATGACTTGGGAAAGCCATTTTGCCCATCTGGGTTCCAGTTTCTCATCTGTAAAATGAAAGCATTATCTTATATCATGGGATTGTAATGAATCAAATTGTTATAATAAATTTAAGGTAGCTCATTTTTAATCTGTAGTTCCTCTTACACTATTTAAATTTGTTTGATTTGCTACTTTGAAAACTATTTTCTTTCTTAGAGATTTTTAGATGTTTAGATATTAACTGATTAAAGTAACAAATTGGGGTGATATCACTCACACTCTCATAGTACTATCATTGTTTTCATAGTGCATATACTGTGTTCAACTGTCTTATTTATTGACTTGTCGACTATCTGATTCCTTTATTAGAATGTAGATGTGAGGCAAGGACCTCCTTTGACTTGTTTACCACTGTACAGTATTTTCAAACCATGGAACAGTACCTGAAGCTCAATAATTATTTGATAAATAGATTGATAAAAAGGTGATATCAAATGAGGGATGTTAAAGGATATATAAAACTGTCACCAAAGCTAGTTATTTAAGCTGATCAATATGTAGGTTGCATTTCCAAACATAGCATTGAATTGAATTTCAGTCATAGAAAATAAAGCAGTATACTATAAAATAAAGAAATATTAAGGAACTAGCACGTGTTTGGCTTGAGATTTTATTAAAGAAGAGAGAATATGGACATTGGTATTAAACTTATTAGCAGTCCAAGTTATTTTAACACTCTCAGGCTTTTTTTCTGAAACCTAAGACCCCAATAAATGGTGGGTATAATGCTGATTTGATGTTCTTGTTATTTATAATAGTGGCAAATACTTATTTAAACTTTAAAATTTAGCCTAATGCTCCACTCTTCCCCCTTGAAAATGGTGTAACCATTTGGGTCAGGGAACCTAGTAGAACTAATTTCTCCTCCCTCCCTCCCTTCCTTTTATCCATCCATCAGCTCTGTAGCTTAATTATGACTGATTAATGAGTAGTTCTTTTTATACCTCATTCAGTAACTGTGGCCACCTAAAAAGGATTATGACAACAAAAGCACTCACCCTGTCATAAAGAAGCAATTACCAGTTGGTCACTGTGTACGCTCAATATACACAAGACAAAGTAGATTTAAAGCCAAAACAAGTACAGAGTAAATATAATACTTACGTGTTCTCAAATCATTTATTAAAAACTGTGGAGGTTGTCATAAGTAATCTAAATGTTGGAGTTGGGGGCACTACTGAAAGTACAGTGAAACATGCGGAAACAGTTTAAAGAGATAATCCTCTGCAGTCTTGAGTGCTCACTCTTATTCCCCTGGAGTTGTTTGTTTTTGCAGATTGACAACTTTGCAATTAAAGTGACTAATGATGTGCCCTAGTGTTTATGGGTCCTAGGGTCAGTGGGCCCAAAGATGGCCAGGTTGTGAGAAACTTACACAGAATTGTTATCATAGAAGTTGAACCAAAAACCTTTCTCTTTTCTGCATGGTTGTTAAATGTGTTAGATGTGGTTGAAGGAGTCACTGAGACAGAATGAGTAATGTGAATTACAGTATATTTATGAGCCTCATTCTGTTTCCTAATTTCTCATTCTTAAACATTAACATGTAATTTGTTGGCTACTTTATTGACCAAAAAAAAAAGTTACTTTGTTAGTGTTAGAAAAATGCATCAATTAGTTAAAAGCATAATTTAATGATAGTTAACACCCATTCATTGGATGTTCAAAAAACCAGTTTTGCTTGATTCCTTGTAGTTTAATTTATGTTAGAACTGTTACTAATTTAAGTAAGGCCTTTTTCTATTTATTCTGACTAGGATATCACAGTTCTAGTTTTTCATAACTTTGTTAGAACTACTTTCAGTTGTTTAGTTAGAAGTTCTGAAATTGGTGGCAATGCATCAGGGATCTTTGATTTCATTACTACTTTTATAAAAACTAGTCAGCTTTCAAATACACTGTTTCAGCCACATTGATTGCTTTGTCTTTAAGTCCCACAAGCTGTGGATGGTCCTGAGCCTAGGCACCAGTATCTCACCAGCATGGCTTCCTCCTGTATAGTGGCTTCACATGAAGAGAGAGAGAACAATAAGCGAATTGTCGAGCCCATGGCACCAAGCCATTGCCAGGATCTTGTCTAGTTTGCAGCTCACACACTGCACAAGTGATGTGTAATGATTGCTGTAGTTCCAAGGGAAGTAGATTATCCTATTGTGATTTGAAGAGAAAAATGTAGGAATAGGTTTTTTTAAACTGTACCTCAGTTTTTATTCACTTACTGATCTTTTAAAATTTATTCTTTTTCATGCAATGCTCAATATAATATTGGTTTAAATAAAAGAATGATAATTATACCGGGTTTAATTTTGTGTTTCCTTATTCATATGTTAGAGTTTTTTTTCTCTTGGAAAATATTGAGAATAGACTTATTCCAATGTGATGAAGGAAATGGAATTTTCTACTTTAAACATTGGTTAAATTATATTCACAGTTTTTGAGTATCTTATAAGACATAAATTTTTTTTAAAAATACTAGTTTGATAAGAAAGATAATTTATATAACAAAAGGTTTTGAGAATTTTAAGCACCAAAATGTTACAGTCTCATAATTTTAGCTACTTGTGGGAGATTTAAGTAAAGATTTCAGACTTAAGAAAGATTTTCTTTTTCTTTATTTTTTTAAAATATTATTTCCCAGAGCTGGGGATTTAGCTCAGTGGTTCCGTCGCTTTCCCTGCAAGCACAAGAACCCGAGTTTGATCCCCGGTACCAAAAAAAAACCAACCAAACAAAAAAAAACCTCCTAAACTAAAATATTATTTCCCAGGCTTACCCCTCTTTCCTCAACACCAAACTTGAGAAATGTTTCCTAAATAGTGAGTTCTCCTTCAAATGTGTAAGGGTAACAATCCCCATAGTATTTTCTGCTTTATGCATTTAAAGCCTCTAAGAAGTCCTGAAACTGATACTGTATAACTCTTAACTCCATATTTTTTGGATATCTTTGATAACAGAGGATTTTTTTTGTGTTTTGTTTTTTGAAAAGTAGTTTTCCATGAAATAGGCTTTGAGAAATAGTTTTCTTTTTTTTTTTTCTAGTACCAGGCATTGAACTCAGGACCTTGCGCTTGCAAGGCAGGTGGCCGCACCACTGAGCTAAATCGCTGGCCCAAGAAGTAGTTTTCTTTATTCTAAAAAGTAGTAATACATTGTATAAAGTGTGGAAAACACACAAAAGAGAAAAATGGCATTTAGAGCGAACCTCCCCTAAAATGTTGATGTGTTTCCATCCACTTTTTTTTCCATAGACTGGTCATGCTCTGTATGCTTGGTATCATACAGGAAGCATTTTATCATGCAATGCAGAATTCTAAGAATGATTTTAATTGTTGCACAGTGTTTTGTCTTGTGGTTATATTACAATTAACCATTTGCTCATTGCATATTAGATTATTTCCAGTTTTGCACTAGCACATACTTATTTTTTATGCATACTTATTTCATACTTTATTTCCTTATGATAGATTCTCAAAAGTTGAGTATGTCAGAGAACATGAGCTTTCTTTAAGGCTTTTAATACTTAGTGTTTCCAGAAGAACTGTACTAATACATAGATCTCCTGGCAACACAACTTAGCATTTTTAAAAAGCATTATTATTATTGCTATTTTTTGTACTGGGGATCGAACTCGGGACCTTGTGCTTGTCAGGCAGGCAGCAGAATCACTGAGGTAAATCCCTGGCAAAGCATTTTTAGCTAAGTGGATGCACATTGAGGTGATACTCTTAAGTGAAATACATAGGACACACATGTATAAATACCAAATAGTTTCTCTGGTGTGAGAAACTGAAAGTGTAAATAAGGACTAAAATGTATAATAGGTAATGTGAAATAGGAAGAAAAGGGGCAAAAGGGAAGGAAGTGGGAAGGCTAGGGGAAAGGATAGAAGGGAATGGGATTAATATGAGAAAATCGAAAAATAGGAACAAAATCTTTGTAAATAGGGAGGAATGGAGCAGTTGAAGGGAGGGCTGGGCAAGGGTGAAACATTAGAACCAAGAGAGACTATGTAAAGGTGCAAATTTCCAATGATGAATGTCATTATATTGTATACCTAAAATGTATTAATGATTAGAATGAATAATCAATAATGCAAAATAGGAAGAAAAGCTCCAAAGGGGTAGGGGTAGTGGGAGGCACAGGGGAAAGGAAAGAAGGGAAAGGAAAAATGCTGAGAAATGGAAAAAATGGAAATAAAGTCTTTGTAAATAGGGAAGGGTGGAGGGGGTGAAGGGAGGGCTAGGAATGGGGAAAAAATAAGAACCAAGATGCATTATATAAAGGTACAATTCCCAATGAGAAATGTCATTGTGTTGTATACCTAAAATGTACCAATAAAAGAATTTAACCAAAAAAAAAAATCTTTGTTTGTTAGGGGTTTTTTTGGTACCGGGGATTGAACTCGGGTCCTTGTGCTTGTGCAGCAGGTGGCGGGCGAAACCACTGAGCTAAATCCCTGACCCTTAAAAAAATCTTTGTATAATTACAGAAAAACTGGTATATATTTTCATTCTGCTCTTTCATAATTAGTAACATTTGCTTTTTATTTATTTATATTTTAAGTTTTGTTTTTTTGAGACAGTCTCACGATCTGGTTCAGGTTGGCCTTGAACTTCCTGTGTAGCCCAGGCTGACCTTGAACTCATGACAATCCTGTGTCAGCCTCCTGAGTGCTGGAATTACAGGCGAGCGCCACCATGCCTGGCAACAGTCACTGCTTTAAAAATCAGTACTTTTTTTATTCATCTGTTTTGTAGATTTCACTTGTTATGTATTCTAAGTTTCCTGAACCAGAATAGTTTTAGTATTGTAAGACTGTGTAATTGGTAGCTTGGTGGAACACACCTGTAATCCCAGAACTCTGGGAGGCTGAAGGAGGATTGCAAGTTCTAACCTAGCATGGGGAACTTAGTGAGACTTTGTCTAACAATAAAAAATAAAAGTGCTGGAGATGTAGCTCAGTGCAGAGGTTCTGAGTTTAATCTCCAGTGCTACCAAAGAATACATATATAATTTCATTTATTATTGGATTTTGGTAATCTGATTTAAAATGTAACCAATAGATGTTATAGATTTTATGTAATCTACTGTATATTAAAATGTTTTTCAAAATATTTTAATGTGAATGGCTAGATTTGTTTACTCCAAATAACAAAGTAAAGCACTAAAATGACCATTTAACAAGAGTTCAAATTTTTGCTAAAATTATGAATTTATATTAATACTCAAGCAGAAGCCAGACAACCCAATTGGCATATAATAAAGTAAGGAACCTTTTTTTCAAGGTTTAATGATTCTGTGACTCATTAGGTGGTTAGCATTTAAAGTAAGAGAACTAATTTTATTGCATCGAGTCTTAACCATATTATTTGACATTTAACTATAAACCAGTCGATTCCCCCCCCCACCCCCAAGGCTGTTTGTATAATGGATTCAATCCTGGAATTTTGAGGCCATGTTGCCTCTCTTTTCCCTGATTACTTAATTCATGTCATTGCAGTTTAGAGCTTTTATTAGAAGATAAACATATTCAAATTTCACATTTAAATTTTTTGTGGGAATTAAAAATTTCAAACATTTTTTATAGAACGTTTAATAAAGTTTGTTGAGGTTCATTGTTATTTATTCTAGGTGTTATTCTTGGAAAATCTAACCATTCTATATGGCTTTGTTGTTGCTGCTAACACTTCATATTAGAACCAACAGCTATAAAAAACGGAAGGACTTGTTCTCATAGACATAGAATATATACATTTTATCTTAAGTTTGAAAACCCAATGACTGTCAAATACCATGTCCTTTTTTATGACTTATTTTCCTGTTAACTATAATTGTTGCATGTACCTTAAAGTATCCAGGTGCAAAAGAAAATTGGCTTCTCTATTTTGGCAAACTTTAAATAATGTCTTGGGTGGTTTTAATAAATAGATCCTTAGTGATTACATCTTACTGTAAAATTTCAATAAAAGGAAGATTTCACTGTTCTTGTTTCCACTGAACTTGTTTCCTTTGCTTGTTTAATAATATTGTAAGCTAAAAGAAATTGTCTGTTTGAAAATACACATGGAAAGTTTTGCAACTCTACAGGGTTTAACCTGTATCGCAATAGCCAAATATTAGCATCCATTGTGGCCTTTCATTATGCCAGCCAGTTTTTTTGTCATTGCCTGCCATTGCTAACCAAATTAGCTGTTACTGGAAAATTCAGTTGCTGCTAAAATGTTGATCAGATTTCATTATTAGGTTATGCTCCTGGAGACCCAAAATCCTATGTCAATGTCTTCTATTTGTGTGTGGTTATCTTTATAAATAAAACAATCTCATGGTTTGTAGAATAAAATTAGTATTACTCACTATCTACCTGCTATGCTTATGTCTTGGATTCTGCACTTGATGTCCAATCCTCGGGCTGGAGTGATACTAAAGGAGTCACACTGCATCTGGCATATTGAAAATAACATGCACAATATTATTGAGCAAGTAGTGTTTAAAGCATCCTAGGCTTTCCCTATTATTTTGTTAGTATCTTATCATATGTAACAACAGGAGGCCTCAGCTCCATCCTAAGCAATTTACTTGAACTTTGAAGATCCTCATTTGAACTTTTTACTTTTATTATTATCATGATTATATGGGCTAAATCCTCCAAACCAATTACTGTTACAGTTTAGTCAATGTTAATCAAAAGGCACAGAGTGCAAAACAAAATGCATGTATTAAAATTCATTTGAAATTGTAAATAGTCAAATTGTATGCATGGATTTTTGTCTATCCTTCCTCTTTCTCTCCCTTTCATGTTCATTACATATGACCTCTTAAATGTCAGGAACTTTGCTAAGATAAAGATACTAATAGGACAGTAATCATTACCTTTACTGAAAGTGTAGCCTAAGGGTAGAGGTGTCGAACCTATGGCACGCTTACCTCAGCTATTTGTTATCATTGAAAGCTCTAACAGGTTTAGCATCACTGGCCTACTGGAAGAACTTAATTTAATTTTTTGCATACCAAATACATTAATGTGCGTACACACTTAAGAATATAAATACAAAATACTCTCAAGGACTCAGTTCAACCAGAATAAGCAAGTGTTTATATAAGATATACTTGTATGTACTTTCTTCACAAAGAAACCTAGTACCATGGATGTGATCATAGATATTAGGAGAAAAGGCAAAGGTTAGCAGAGATTGAGAACTGGGTTGTATAATTGAGGACACTCTCAGGGATCAGAAAACAATGTTTATTATACTTTGCTCTTTAAGGTAGAGAACAGCCTTAAAGATTAAAGTGAATATTTTAGCAAATAGGATTGGTGTTTGTCTTTCTTTACTTGAGTTTGGGGAACCAGAGACTGGTAGTAAATATTTAGTGTATAAACATGTTGGGTTTTGCAGCATTTGGTTTAAATTGAGTTAATTAGAAGATTGTGATGATTGCGAACATTTCAAAGTATGAATTATCAAACAAATTCTGATTTAGCATATTGAGGTATAACATAAAAATTCTATTAAGCCTGTCAGTTTCCAGAAATTCATGATTTTTTTTCTTCTTTTTTCCTCCTAGAGCATCTGCCACATCCAAGCCTGAGCCAATTTCTGTTCAAAAGGTGAGTTTCTAGTGTAGCATCACCAAGTTACCATTTGACGGTCTTTCCTGAGCCACCTGTAGTTTCTGTTTCTCTCTCAGGCCATAGGAGTACTTATTTAAAGTCTCAGTGCAGTTTTTCTCATAGTTCTTTTCCATAAAAGATGAAGAGGAGAATAGAAATCAACACATACAGAATTACCATTGTAGTTATACCTGTTATAAAACATTTCTACAGCCATAGATTATCAGTAATTTATGCCCAGTTTTCTTCCTTTATATTTGTCTCTATTTTCTGTCTTTATTCATGTATTAAAAATATATTTAAGTGCTTACCTAAAATGAATACACAGTAAGTCTTTAACAACATCTTGGAATTACATTTCATGGTATTCTTGGATTTAGGTTACTAACATGAATACACAGTAAGTCTTTAACAACATCTAGAAATTACATTTCATGGTATTCTTGGATTTAGGTTATTGGCCGTTGTCCTTTTTTTCTCATATATATATCTTGTCTTTCATTTTTTATTGAGTTATTTATTATATTGATGTATTTAACATTTTAAGTTACTTATTTTTCCTCAGTTTCTTATTTCTAAAACATTAATGTGTATTACTTTTTTAAAAAATTAAACATTGAGTTACTCATGTAAGTTTTCTTTAAAAGTTGACTATTTTTCTTCTGGGATGATAGAATGAATAGGGTCTTATTTTGAATATCATAAAGGCTTACTCTAATTTTTTTTTCCTGAAAAGGATTTACAAAAACAATTTACCACAATTCTAGTAATTTAAAGAGGAAGTAATCATACTAGTTAAATTTTCTTCTGTTTCTGGCAATATGGAACTAAGAGCATTTTTTCTCTCATGAAACAGTTATTTGTTTGTTTGTTTGTTTATTTTTGTGGTACCAGGGATCGAACTCAGTGCCTTGCACTTACAAGGCAGGTGCGGTGCCATTGAGTTAAATCCCCAGCCCTAAATATTTATTTTTGAAAAGGGAAAGAATTTTATTCTGTCAATCGTATCTTAAAACATTCAGAGAGAAACAGGAATGGGTTATAGGTAAAAGAAAGGATTGATTTTTGTTTGGTTTCTGTAAATTTTTTCTTTTCAGATTCTTGACTCTAGATAATCAGAATGTACACATTTTTGAGTTAGATGAAAATTATCTTATTCCCCATGTTTTTTTTTTTCAATTGAAGAGTTTAAAATGTGCTAGTACTTCTGCATGAATCATATAATTGCACTGTGTAGGGAAATTAAACATGTTTGAAAAATGGAATTATAATTGAGGCCATGGATAGTTTAAAATAAAAACATTTTATTTAGCAATGTTTTATTTTATTGTGGAGTATTTTAGAACTTCAACTTTGAGCAATATATCTGAATTAATACTTACGATGGCCTGTAGGCTGTTTGATGGTTTTCCTGCTGTTTCCCAAATATTTTGAAACTCTTCATTTTTATAAATAAAAATATGATTATATGTACTGTGTTATGCATGTCGGGACCAGTTAGCATGCATGTTACCCTGTATTACTCTAAACATGTGACATTTGAGCTGCTAACATGATTATGTTTGTCTTTTTAAAAGTCAGCTGTGTGCTCTTTTCAGTGGATATATTTTGCATGTATTTGGTGTGTTTTTGTGTATGTTTATTTTTATTTCACATAGGGAGAACCTAAAGAAGTAGTTAAACCTGTGCCCATTACATCTCCTGCTGTGTCCAAAGTCACTTTCACCACCAACATGGCCTACAATAAAGCACCACGGCCCTTTGGTTCTGTGTCTTCACCAAAAATCACATCCATCCCATCACCATCGTCCGCCTTCACCCCAGCCCATGCAACCACCTCATCACATGCTTCCCCTCCACCTGTGGCTGCTGTCACTCCTCCCCCATCCTCTGCGTCTGGACTGCATGTTAGTGCCAGTCTTAGTGCTGACCGGTGTTCACCTGCGCTGAGCGCTGGTAAAGCTGCAGTTAATGTCCCACGGCAGCCCACAGTCACCAGCGTGTGTTCCGAGACTGCTCAGGAGCTAGCAGAGGGACAGAGAAGAGGATCCCAGGGTGACAGTAAACAGCAAAATGGGTAGGTGGCCAAGGGTGCTTTCTGCTCTTCTCAGAACTTTTCTTTCAGATTATTTCCAGAAAAGTACATCCCCTCTAATCATTTGTTCCTTGCAGGAAGAAGTTATATTTGCTTCATTAACATGTGATCTTTATATTATATACACACAATGCTTTCTCCAAAGCAGTCAGAACCTAATTATACATTTTTATGTATTATGAACCAGTAGCACACTCTGTAACTCTTCTCTTTCAGCTCTTGGCAGTATTGAGCAGCTGGCACTTACAATGCAAAGCAAATCTTAGATTTTTCTTCCTCAAAATTCCCATTCTTCTATTGGCCACCAGAAGTTTAAATAGTGTGATACATGTTTCTTAGCTTACATATGTCAACCTAAGGAGAAAGGAAAGTAAGAATTTGTAAGGTTTTTTCCTCTGGGAAGTAGTCTAGAAAACAAATCAGTTTTTGACTCATGTCTGGGCAAAGCGTTAGCTTAAAGCAGATAACATTCTTTTCAGATAAATTTAGGCTAGGATTTTTTTTTTTTAAGCACACGGTAGGGGGCCAGGGATTTAGCTCAGTGGTTTTGCAACCTGCTGCCCAAGCACAAGGACCCCAGTTCAATCCCCGGTACCAAAAAAAACCAAAAAAACAAAAGCACATGGTAGTAATGAAAACAACAGATGTTTATAGCACCAGAAGCACTATAGAGATTTTTCTAAAATGAGTGGACATTCGACATAAAATCTTAGTAGAAATTTTTGAAAATTCACTTATTTTCCCTTTTGGGGGATACATTTAAAAACGTGTTGAACCCTGCAATTATTGTATATTAATTTTCAGCAACCTTCATTTATAGATGCTCATTTTATTGTTTTTGAAATTCAGTGAAGGTACTTTAACAAGCAAAGTCATTTACATAACATTGTTTTGATTAGCTTTGAGACGAATTGTACCTTAAAAGAAAAATAAAAGGAAATAATCTGCACATGTGATGGTTTTCTTCAATGCCAGTTCCCAGGAAAAGGTAATTAAAATAATTGTGTGGATAGGTTCTTTCTATGAGACATAATCCCTTCTGAATACTAATTCACGTAATGAAGAGGCTGTGCTCTTTGTAGCAGTGCTGTCATGGCAACTTTGAGGCTTTGAAAGAGAAGGTGGCAGGGTTCCAGGCTGCGGCTGGGAGTGCAAGTAGCTCTGGAAGAACAGCTACTGGGCTATATATATATATGGCTTCATGGGTGTGGGTGGCTTTTTAAAGTTTAGATGTGTATGTGAAGGAAAACTAGTGTAATTCAAAGAGTATTACTTCTTCCATGTGAGGAAGAGAAGCAGTATGTAGTGTTGAGGTGTGTTTGGTTGTAATTGTATCCTGTGTGCCTATTTTAAGATAATAGATTTTAGAATAATCAAAATAGGTAACTTGAAAAGAAAGAGCCTGCCTGTCAAACACTAGCCCCACCTAAAGCTGAAAAATAAGTTTACTATATTTATTAAATTTCAGGCTCAGTAGGAAAAAAATCCACTGAAGGTAGTCAATGTTTAACTTAAATCTTTTCTCCTAATACCTCTTAAAATTTTGTAAGACACATTTTCTCAATGGAAAACTGTACAGGTAAAAACAGGTTGAGGTTATGGAAAAGTAGTAGTTTTTAAATGAGCTTCAGCTTTGTGTTTTATAAGTACAACTTTGGTGATTAAACTTCAAGTGATTTAAAGTTTATTATTTTCAAGCTGAAACTAGGTACTGCTGTAGTTGCAGGTCCTTTATGTAGCTTCTTAATCAGCAAGTGTCTATTAAGCACATGCCTGATGTTCGGCACTGTGCAAAATTTAGGAGAAAAGGGATTATTACATGTTTTGCATCATTAAAAAGCAAGTTACTGCTTTGCATTTGGAAAGAAGTCTTTAAAAATAGCTTGATTTCAGATGTTTTCCAGATGTTAGGACAATGAAAACTTTACTACTCCGAAAACAGTGTAGAGAAATTCAAAGACAAATTTGAAATGCTCTCTCACTACCTTTAGATTATAAAAATCAGAATAAATCCTACACCTAACTCATTGGGAGATTTGTCACCTGGAAGAGTAGGCATTTTCTGGTATTGATGAGTGCTTTTTTTGCATCAGTTATCAAACTGCTTTTCTGTCAGACTTTTTACCATTCTATTTCCCTGGGTTTTATAAGGTTGCCAAAAGCAAAGCTCTTGAAAGTTGAGAATTGTTGCTTTTCATTAGTTACTTTTTATTTTAAAAATAATCTTGTTCAGAACAAGAGTAAGTTGAATGCGTGAGTTGTCTTTTTCCTCAAAGTACCCAGAAGACTTAGTTTTTAATAGATTTTAAGTGGCTAGCTGCCAATTTGATAGTTATCTCACCTAAATTTGTATAGAATTAATAAACATAAGACACAAGAACTTACTGAACATCATTACTAAGAAATAATTAGCTATTCATCTCATCTAATAGTATGAAATGTAGAAGTTATATTGATAGTTTCAGGATATTTAATACTGTGTAAACTGTCTTATTCCTGATAAATAATAATGAATAAGGCACTTTAAGAAATTTAAATCTTTCTTCTACATGTACAAATTAGTGATTTTGGCATGCTGTTTTCTGTACTCTCCTTACTCCGTGAAGAGCAGAGGGAACTTTATATTCCAGGCTGGAAGGGAAGCTGTTTTACATCAAGTAGTTTAGCTTATTATCTTTTTTTCCTTTCCTTATGTCTTTGCATTGTAATGTGCCACTGCTTTCAAGAGGTAAGTCTTTTTAGTGTTCTGTATTTCAGTTGTTTTGGACTGCAGTTCTTCTGATAGTTCCTGTGTTGAAAAACCTGGTTGTGGAAGACGAAAAAATGAATGGTGTAGCAGTAATATTTTAAAATGCTTTTTTCTTTACAGAAAACACCCGTGACAAAGTTAGTATCCACATTACTGGAGAGGAAATATGGTGATTTATATATGAGTAAACAGCATGAATGCCCACTTTTCGCAAAATTAAATTAATTTTGCAAATGAGTTATACTTTAGAATGAACACAATAAGTTTGGTTTGCATTGCTGTGTTGTGGTGATTTGCTTTATAGTAATAGTAATATTTAAGTTTTGTCATAAAATATGTGTGGGGTTTGCTGTGTAATGGTTGAAAAGAAACAGTGCTTGGGGAATGTAATTTATGTCAATCATGACTATTATAAAATAAAGTTACAGATACAAGGCAAGCATTAACATTTGCATTGATAAAATTTTAAAATTTATAAAATTATAAATTAATCAGAAACCAGTGTTTCGTAAAGTTCTCTAAGGACCTTTTTAATTTTTCTGGAGAGTTTTAATTTTCCAGTGCTGGCAGGTTTACACTTCTGTATGTATAGTTGTGTATGTATGTGATAGAAAGTCCTTGCACTTTGAAATTAGTTAAGTGAAATAATCACCAACTTATTAACAGTTGGTGTAGGCATTGAAAATCACTGTGGTGTAACTTTCTAACCTTAATTTTTGTATTCTGTTCAAATTGGTATTAAACTGACTAGTGACTGCTAGCTTTAAAACTAGATAAAAATCACATTACATGAGAACTTAAAATAATCTTGTAAAGTTGTGATTATTTTGAACATGTTCTGAAGTATGTTTACCATCACAATATAAAGTAGAATTGGAAATATGGAATATCTATCTTGGGATACATCCAAAAGAATTGACTGTTGAATTAGTAATCTTTTTCTGATTGGCAATGGTCTCATTGATTGTATAGTTTATAATATACATATATATATAATATATATATGTACTGCACACCCATGTATTAGTAAAAACATCCTCAAACTTTGATTTATTATCTGTTTAAAGTTTTCTTCCTTTTTTTTTTTTTTTTTTTGGTACCAGGGTGGAACTTGGGACCTTGTGCTTGTGAGGCAGGCGCCAGAACCACTGAGCTAAATCCCCGGCCCTAAAGTTAACTTCTTATACATAAAAACTTTGACCGGTTACTAGATTCCAGTGCAATAATCAATCTGATTTGAAAAAAAGACGAAGTGGGATTTGAAGAAATAAATTTAAGCATTTATATTAAATATTTTTAAGCTCAAGAATCAGATTCATTAATGTATTAGGTAATAGGATGTGTTATGTTGGTATTAGCTATTGCTTTGCATTGTGCTATGTTTATTAGTACATTATTTGGTCTAATGCTCATTTAATCTGAATGCTGAAAGATTATGTAATTTTCTCAAGTCATGCATCTTCTAAGTATAGAGCTAAGATTTGAACCTAGGCCTTTTGAAATCAATTTTTGGTGTGCATTCTCCTATCACCTGCATATTTCTATTACTTTGACTTAGTCTTTGTTTTTTGTTTTTTGGGGTTTTTTGGTACCGGGGATCAAACTCAGGACCTTGTGCTTGCAAGGCAGGCAGCAGAACCACTGAGCTAAATCCCTGGCTCTAGTCTTTGTTTTTAATGACTAGAATTTAACAGAAACTATATGACTGAATTGATCTGCATAAGCTACAGTTGCCATAGAAAGCACTTTTTTTTTGAGTAGTTGGGGGTTCTGTCTCCACAACAAAACAATATTTGTATAATTTTCAAAGTCCCCTCAAATGTATTCAACATAAGCCCTTATAGAAAGAAGTCTGAAGCAAAAAAAAACCCCAAAAACAACCCAAATATCAAAACAAACAAAAGTCGGAAGCAGAAAAATTTCAGTCCATTTCACCTTTGCGGAAAATGAGGCTTATACAGATTGCAGCTTGTGCAGGGCACAGGGCAGTGGGCCGCATAACCGGGACCCAGACATCTGGCTATCACATTGGTGTATTTGCTGCTAATATGCATGATGGGGTGTTCCATTTGAGCACCCCATTTGACATTCAAATCTTTTTTAAAATTGATTTTATTGGTACATTTTAGGTATACAATACAATGACATTCATCATTGGAGATTTGTACCATTACATAATATAGCTTGATTCTTATTTTTTCCCCTGCCCTCCCTTCAACCCCACCACCCCTCTCTATTTACAAAGACTTTGTTTCCATTTTTTCATTTTCTCATGTTTGACATTCAAATCTTTATGGCATCTTTATGTTGAAACCAATCCACTTAATGCCTTTCACCACACTGTATTTTTGCCCCAAATTCATATTAACATAAAACATTTTCCCTCAGCTTCAAAATGTTTAACTGATCAGGAAAGATTATTTTGCACAATTATTTTCCTGCTACTTAAAATAGCAAGGCATAGGGAGAGTGCTTTCCATTGTGAATAGAGAAGAATAACACAGGGACTATTGAGAGCAGGTCTCACTCTCGTTCTGTGAAACTCTGCCCTCTGTTGAGTTTATGAAACTAACTTTGATATATGCAAATACAGCAATACTCACCAGTCCTTACATTAAATCAGAAAGCAGTTTTCTTACTGTGTTTATAATGAATTGTTATTTACTCTGAATAAAGTTATTTGTAGAATTGGAGAGCCCTACACATATTCTTTGGCAAACTGTACTTTTTTCTATACATAATGGAAAAGAAATGCATTTGTTTTGCATAATTCTACCCTTATTAGGCTATGTGAAGGCATTTTGTTTTGAAGTTCCTTTCCCATATCAAATCAGGTACACCTTTCTGGCCAATAATTATGTCATCTGCAAAACAGAACTATGGAGTCCTGCATCCTGGTTCTAAAGTCACTGGGAATAGTTTATGAATGATAGTAGTGAGAGACATGGAGAGGTATGAAAATTGGGAGGTAGCCCATTATAATGATCCTCTGTGCCTTTTACATTTTCATCATACTACAGCATACTACATTTTAAGAAAAAATAATTTTATATAACATTCCCTTATATGATCAGGATAATTTATGTTACAGAGATTACATGTCCTGTTAATATATTTTTATCATGTGAGACTAGAAATGTTTTGTTTTTATTTTCAAAATGATTCTAAACTGATCCATTTCTATGTATTACATCAAAATACATTACTCTACCTTTTGTTAGGAATATAATAAAAATTTGGACTCATAAAATGAATTTTATAAAAACTTACAATTTGTAAAAAACTGGTAGATCTTCTCTTGGTATTCAGTAACTTGAGACTTGAACTAGCATTAATGCATAAAATAATTTTCAAGATAATAAACAGGTAAAACTATTGTCCTAATAATGTAACAGAACTTTGACTAACATTTGTTCGTTTTTATTTGTCTGTGTTTATTTATATGATTATTTTGAAGCATGGTGTTTGTGTAACATCTTCACTTAAGTTCATTGCTTTGAATTTTGCTATTTCATTATTTTCTTTTTTTTTTTTTCATCTCTTATTTTCCATCATCCTGGGGAACGTTAATGTCTTCTCTCTCACATCTTTCTTGTGTATATTATTCCTTCTTCAGTAACCCTGGCACTGTGTAAGTACTTAACTAATGGTTTGTTTTGTAATTTTCATCTTTGATTCTCTGTAAGTTTTCATCTTGCTTTTAACTTACAACCACCAGCAAATGTCATTAGTATTGTCTCATTACAGGAATTCTCAGAAATGTTAAGGATCATGAGAAACATGTTTTTCATGCTACAGAACTTCATATGAGTCAGTGGGTACGTTTGGAATACCCACACTTCTGCAGTGGAAAAATTTAGTAAGCCAACTTCAGAGGAATAGGCAAAAATTATGGATTTTGCACATTGGAGTTAAAGACATAGTTTGGGGCTCCTTTTTTAAAAATCATTTTTAAAAAAATTAGTGTCCTTATTGTCTTTATTTTTCCACTGTTGTTTTATATTTTTACATACTAGTAAATTGCACTCACTAATTGCAGAAAAATTGAAAACTATAATATGGTCCATACCTGAATATAAGTTTTTTCAAGTACTTATAGGTGGTAAAGAGCTGTTTCTCTTGTGTCAAAGACATGTTTATGAAATAATCTCAGCCTGTTTTCTAGTTTTTAAAAATTTTGTCTATTTTTAAAAGGACTAGATTTTAGTATTAGTAAAGGCCATTTAAATAATTCACTTCAGGAATAATGAAATATTACTGTAAATTATTATGTCTTACTATTTTGTGCAGTCATAACTGATTCTGTTTTTGTATATGCTGATAAGCTATAGCTTTATAAGATGGTGTTGCAGGTTTTTTTCTAGTCATCGTAAAAGAAATTATAGGTTGGAAACTGTGGAAAGCATTTCACATACATTATCATATTTATCCCTGAGAACAACCTTTAAGATGCAGTTCCATTGCTCAGATGGGAAAACTGAGACTTGGAAAAGTAACTTATATTAAATACACATTGAGTGGAAGATGCAGTGTTTGAAACTGTTACTAACTTTAATTCTATCATGTTCTTCATTGGGAAAAATCTTTAGGGTACTGAGGCAATTTTCATGCAGTAATTATTAAAATGACAACAGTCATGTGGCATGCTGGTAGCACTGATTTTTTTTAAGGTGCAAGCTAACATGTTCATGATGGGGCTGTAATTTGTCTCACTCCTGGGTGGCTCTGCACCACCAGTGGTACATGCCCCACTGTCCCATCAGGTGGTACAAGCTGCCCAATGAGACTGTGATGCATGTGTTACCGGTGGTTTAGAGACAGTGAGGAAGTGTTAGGAGTTCCTGACAATCACATCTAATTTACATTTACATTACATTTATATTTATAGCAGTTTCTCTACTCACATCTCATGCCAGTAGTCTGCTAGTTGCTTTCCTTTTTCTCTTCTGAAATTAAACTCATGGCCATTCTCCACCAGTTTGCATTTGTGCTATTTTGAGAGGAATGTTGATTATGTTCAGTAGATCTTGAGGTATTAAAATAATGTATGTTGTAAATTACTTAATGTTTATGCTTTATTAATAGAAATGTTTTTATTAAATGTTTTTAGCAAAGTCAAAGTTCTTGAACTCTGTAGTATACACATTTCTTTGACATATAATATGGCATTTAATCCTCAGAAGAACACACTTTTTATGTGATATTCTTGCTTTATAAATGAAAAAAACTGAGGCTTAGTGTAATTGACTTGTCTGAAATCACACATCAAAAAAGTGATAGAGCCAAGATTTCAGTCCTAGTCTTCTGATAAATGTATCAGTATTTTCTAATATTCCACCGGCCTTCAAGGGCTGATTCTGTGTAACAGCTCTATTTAGGACAAGCATATCTTTACGCATGAGTGAGAAAACTGTAGAAAACAAGAATTCTGACCCTTTTCAAAATTGTGCTTAGAATCACTAGTTTAGCCTATAACCTGACCATTCTTGGTCCCTGAGGCTAGTGAACAATGCAGTTATTTATTTACTTTTGTGAAAACTACTTTTGTAGTAGCGTATTGATATAATACTTAATTGTGGTTAAATCATACTCCATATCTTTGTTTTATGTGGAATAAGAGTGATACAAGTAATTTTAAATTGATTTTGACTACTGTAGATTTTTCATTTTCTAGTTTTCTTTTTTCTTACTCTTTTCCTTTCCTTTTCTTCATGTTGGAAATCTTTCTTCTGCTGCCTTCTTCTCTCAATTAAAAGGAAATTCCCACCTAAACGGTAATCTTCCTATTGAATGCATCCTTATAATGGTAGTTTATATTAACATTGTAAATTTATTTTTTACTAAATAAAAACAACAACCTATTTAGAAAGGTGTTTTTCAAACAAAAATGAGGCTGGATATGCATATGCAAGCAATTTAAATTTTGATGTTTGAGGCTTAAATGTATAAAATATAAATAATTTACCAAAGGATATTTTATCCTTTTAATAAAATTTAAGATTTCTAAATCCCTTTTTTTTTTTTTCTTCTTATCCCTAGCCCACCAAGGAAACACATTGTGGAGCGCAATACGGAGTTTTACCACATACCCACTCACAGTGATGCCAGCAAGAAGAGGCTGATGGAGGACACTGAAGACTGGCATCCAAGGACTGGAACAACTCAGTCCCGCTCTTTCCGCATCCTCGCCCAGATCACTGGGACTGAACATTGTAAGTGAGCTTCTGGGGATCCTCATGGATGAATATTCTGTGGCCCAGAGAGTAGCATTGAGACATACGGGCAGTTCTTGCAAAACAAACCTAGGACAGTGCACTTTTAAATTAGGCTGTGCATAACATGGGTACTGTAAATAAGGTATCATCAGTCCAGGAGAATTACGTTCGGCAGGGGAAGAATCCTGACTATGGTGTACAGCCAAAACCACATGGCATGAAATTTTTCTTAGTCACTCTCTGAACCTTGAACATTTGATAATGATTGATGTATATAATTGTTAAAATGATTTTGAAGTTAAAATAACCTAATCCTGGATATTATTGTATTTCAGTGAAAGAATCTGAAACTGATAATACAAAAAAGGCAAAGTAAGTTCTCTTTTTTGTAAATTGAGTACTTTCCTTTCATGAATGGTCTCAGTTTGGTTTGTCAAATTTTCAAGTGTAATGGTTTGGCGTTTGTCTTTACAAATAGAAGCTAAACATTTAACCATAGTGCCATTACTATGACCTAAATGTACAATTTATAGATTTCCAAGTTAGTAAATATTGTTTAGATTTAGTGTCTGTTTTATCCTCCTTCATATTGAAATAAGAAATGGGCAGAGGGCCTGGAGGGTGCTTTGCTAACTGTAAATCTCTCTGTGAATGAGCTGTGTTGTCTTGCAGTCACTTTATTTGGATGTTTCCAGAAGGGCTCTTTAGATTAATTTCTGAATTTCTAAAACTGTTCTACCTTTAAAATCTTTGCTATTTAACAAAACAGCTACGTACAATTAAGCTTTTATAAGGCATGTTTTCTGCATGGTGGAGTTGGTGTATGGTCTTTCTCTCTTTCTCTTTCTTATGACTCTTCTGTCACTCTTTTTTTTTATTTCCACAGGGAAAAGATACCCCTTCACGTCTTTAGTCCCAAATACACAAAATTACGTGACTGGCACCATGAAGTTTCAGCTCGTGCTCTTAATGTACAGTGATTTATGAGCCTTGCCCCCCAAGCAGCCAGCACACATCTTTTCATTCACTTTTTCTTTTTCAGCTTCATAGAGAAATCTGTATTAATTTGCCTTGTGGAAAAATAGAGCCTTTTCTAGTCTATACTTTTCTAACAATGTCCTATTGTTGTGAAACTGAGGAAAATAAACATGTTTTGTTCTAGCTGGTAGCTCAGAAATATGAAACCATAGAAAGGAAATGAAGGGACTAGATCTATTCAGTGAATGTACACATTTCCATTGTTATTGTGGTAGTAACCTTGGAAAAAATTTTTGTAAGTTGGATTTTTTTGGTTGGTTGAAGCAAAGGTATATGAACAAATAATATCCTTGTCTAATTTGAAAAATATGTCCTTTACGTTATTACATTTCCCAAGATCATTTTTAAGTTCATTATTATGGATTGTTTTGAATTTATTGTAAATTATTTTATGAAAGAAAATACAAGGAGATAAGGCTAAAGAGATTTTTCTTAGTAAAATTCATTGTAGATTTAGGTATCTTTTAAAGCAGGTTCTGTTCAGGATGACTATGTGAAGAAGAGCAGGAGGCCAAGATATAGCTCCTAAAGGAAAAAAGAGAACTCTGCTGTTTGCAATGAGAATATAACAGTATTCTTTTGGTTTGGTTAGATTCAAAATCCTGTTTTCTACTAAAGGAGCTATACCTAAGCTGTTGAATGTTTTTATGGTATAGTAAATTTTCAGGTGTTAATTAGTTAGATACGGAAAGATAGCTATGCTTGGTTTTTATGTCAGAGGAAAATAACATAAAATAAATTATATTATGAATGATTTTGAGATACCAGAAAAAAATTTTACTTAGTGTTATAAAATACTGTGTGTTGCTGCTATTCCTAGGAAGCTGTTTTTTGGGCAGTCCATGGAAGCTAAATATCTGACCAGAAATGCTTTCTGACGTATAATATAATGTACTATATATTAGACCTAAATTTAGTAATAAATGCATTTTGAAGTTTGGAAAAGTATTGTAATAAAGTTGCCTTTACCTTAGCTTTATATTTGTTCTGTTTCCTTGAGGCTAGTAACTGTACCATTCAAGACTCGTTATGGTGTATCACTTAGGAAAAATAATTATCCTGACATTTCACTTGGACAACATTTTAAATTTGATTTGATTACTGAAATATGTGTATAAAACATGGCAAAGGTCCATAATTGTTTTTTTCTTCTCCTGAATTGTTACATTATTTAAGATAACATCCTATGAGATTAGCGTATAAATAAGGACCAGTTAGACTGTGGTGTGCCATGAAACTTCTTCGTGTGAAGTTTCTTGCTGGTATTCAAGGATTCATTTTGATTTTTCCAGGCGTTCTACTTTAATGTCACCATAGACAAGAACTGTCTCATAACTTGGAGAAACTAATATTAATTTCACTTGGTGATTCATTGCTATTTAAACATTGGCCTGCCATATATATTTTAAAATAATTCTAAAATTTATCTAAAATGTACTATACTTCATGATATATGTCTTTCTTTATTGCACCAGATCTTCAGATGCTAAGAGGTCTTGCCTACCTGTGCTTTTAGGATCCTGACATCCATCCCAGTTATTACTGTGTCTCTGGCCTCTGTCAGAAAATTAGACCAGGATTTCCTAGGCCTAATATTTCTTTCTTGATCTTAAAAGATAATGTCTGAAAGAAAATCAAATTAAAGCCTCACAAAAATAGATGATGTGGTAAACATGGTATTTTCCACCAAGAACAAAGTGTCTAAAATTACTACAGAGCTGAAAGAACTAGAGCCTTAGGTAAATAAAAGCATTTTCCTTAATATAGATAAGAGAACATGTATAGAACTTTGTAACTTGAAATAGATCCATTTGAAAATAAGAATTTCATACTTTTCATAATTAAAGTATTTAATGTGTTGTGGAAAGTGTGGACTTGAAGTGAACCATGTTTAGCGTAAGGGTAACTATTCAGCCAGGATCACAAAGGACATTCCATTGACCCTGCCAGAAGTTGAATCCCTGAGCTCAGTGAATCTTTTGAGCTATCTTATATTCTTATTCTTTCTAAAAAGCTAGCCAAAAATTGTAAGAGCTTCATGCACAAATATTATTAAGTCTAGTGACTTAATTTATGACTTGTTTTTATCTCTCTTATACAGACTTTATCATAGGCTTATTACATGAAATCGGAAAGTTACCCTTAAGAAATGTTAACATTTTTTGTAATGTTTTACCAGTCAAAAGATAGAGTGTGTTTCATACACAGTCAAATGTATTTTTCCTACCTCAAAAAACACATTACTTGAGGAAACAACATACTTATTT
This sequence comes from Heterocephalus glaber, assembly GCF_000247695.1. The sequence continues at coordinate 22,498,751 of NW_004624757.1, forward strand.
TGTATATCATTATGCTGTTTATGAAGGCTCAGATAGTCATCTTAGAGCTTATTTAATATGTTATATTAGGATACAGACTTGCGGCCCCTTCTGTTATTCAGAATTATCCAAAAAATAAATAAAGAATAAAATGGTTTTACCTATATAAATAATTTTTAAATTATTGTTTTTCTGACATTTATTCAATGTCATATGAATCATAAATATCCATTCTTTATCTATATTAATTCTTCAGAGTGAGTAATTACTGAATACTTAAATGTCTAAGGATCCAGTAGTGAATAACAGATAAATATATAAACAAGATGATCTGAGGTAATTTTGTTACCAAGGTAATAAAATAGGTTGATGTGAGAGGAATGTGGCTTATCAAGCAGGATTAGTTTAGATTATGTGGGCTTGGGAGGCGATGACCTTAACGCCAGCACTTGGGAGATGAAAAGAAGTCAGCTGTGTGATGAGGCGGGCAGTGTTCAAGCAGAGGAAGCAGGTGTGAGGAGTGTGGCTAGTACACGGCTCAGCAGTGTCCCTGAAGTGTGTAGGAGGGGAAGCACAGTGTAGAAACGTGATTCATAAGATGTAGGAAAAGAACTTCCACAACATTCATAGTGGGAAATTATCATATCTAACCACTCTCAAGGAAAATTAGAAAACTAAGAATGGGAGAGGTTTGCCAGCTTTCTAAATAAAGTGCATACCTATTAATGCTGGCCCTGATTACTATCAATTCAGTGTTTCTCCTATTGAGATTCAAGAAGACCCAGAAAAGGGAGGCATAAAAATGCTATATATATATATATATATATATAAAACAAAAGCACAAACACTATAGAGTACATATAATGTCATGCAAAAACAAAACTTGGGTGTCTGAAATTTTCCTATATAATGCACTGTGATGAAATTTATACCATTCACGAAATTTTTTTAACCAAGTAAATTAAATTTTTCCTTGATCATTCTTTCCTGTGTTTCTCCTTCTTTAAAATGTGCGGTGAGCTCTGTGGTAGACACTGCTATCCACCCAGCCATCGCAGCGAGGGCATGATGCACTACTGCCAGAAGTGTGGGGCGGACTGCCTTCGCAGATCACCTCTGCTGCCCTATCAGTGAGCTGCTGAACTGGTGCTGGGGAAGGTCAGGGTGGGCTGTAAAGCCGGGCCATTGCAGCCCAATGAGGCACCCTGGGGAAGGCCTGTTCTAGCTCCTGAGCTGCAGTGGCTCAGCTGAGGCTGTCCTAAGTCCTGAATGGTAGGCAACTCAATGTCCACCCACTCCTACCACCCACACAGTCTGTTTTGAGTCTCTTGGTCCTGGAAGTACTTCTTGATAAGCAGCCTCCATGTGAAACTACTGGGTCTGTCTTCTGGAGAATCTGACCTGCAATAGGATCATCATATTTTAGATACTAATTTGGACCACAGTTACACAGGATCTCTGTGGTCCTTTTATTCATCTCATCATTTTTTTTTCTCTGTTGTTTTCTATCCCTTCTCCTTAAATCTTTAACCCAAACTATAACCACACTATTTAGGGAAGTCTAAAGCAAAAGATCAGTTAAGGGTACAGGAAAATCAAACAAAGATGCATTTGCTTTTCTTAGCCTTGAGTGAAGAATGTTTCTTTGTTGATCACATCTGAGGCCACTGAGGAGAAATGAGTAGGTAAAGGTATAGGTAGGTATATTTGATGTAGAAATCAAATATAGTGAAAGCTGTATCAATGAAGCAATGAAATGAGAATCTACAAAGGGAGAATGAGGACTGAGGAAATGTAGTAATGAACACTTAATCTCAGCATGCAAAATATAATTTACATGTTATAATTTTCCATTTGCAGCATTTCAATATGTCTTAGCTGTTTAATCTGCCACTTAATAAATTTTCTTTTAACCTATCTGCTGTTTTCTTTACATTCTTAAAAGTTTTCCTTCTGAACTGAGCATGGTAGCACACACTTGTAATCCCAGAACTCTGGGAGGCTGAGGCAGGAGGATCACAAGTCCAGCCTGAGCACCTGGTAACTCAGTGAGGCCCTGTCTTACAGTAAAAACAAGATTGGGAGGTGACTGGGGACAAAGCTCTGTGAAAGCCCTGAGTTCAGTCCCCAGTACTAAAAAAAAAAAAAAATTCTCTGCTGGAAGAGATGCTGCTGCTGAGTAGCCTTGGGAAATGTGTTAGGTGATAATGTAGCTTTATATGTCAGGAGGGTGCTGATGAGGGGCTGAGGATACCGAATATCTGAGAATGCACTCAGTTAATCCCACAGAAGGAAGACTCATCCCATCCACAGTGCCTGTGGTATGCCACTGAAAGTGACTGGGCTGAGTCACACACCCTTCTTGCAAGGGTTTTTATTCCTTCTCATAACTCCAACCACACATTTCTTACCAGCAGTGCACCCTCTCCACCACCACCACCAACCATTCATGGTCTTCTCAGTTTGGAACTAACAGACTACTACACAGTTTTTACCTCTCTTGTTATGTCTCCTTTTGTAATTTGTATTATCGGTATTTGTCTACATGTTAGTAGTATGAACTCTGTGAAGAAAGAAAAGGCTATATAATTGGCTCAGTACTGTATTTTTCCTGGATGCAGCTGTAGCTGTGTAAGTAAAGGCTTATGTGTGAAATGAAATGACTCATCTTGAAGGTGAGTGTTACGATTGCACAACTCAGCTCTGTTAATCTACTTCTTAAACTAGGAAAATACTGTACTAGGCAGCTCTGTCACAGGATACACAGACTGGGTAGCTTAAACAATAGACAATGGTTTTTCCTCCTAGTTCTGAACGCTGCGAGTCCTAGGTCAGGGTGCCACCACTGAAGTTGGTTTCCCACCAAGTCTGTTCCTCCTTGCAGATGGCCACCACTCACTGTGTAAGCTCTTAGGGAAAGGGTGGTGTAATACAGGCCACTGCAAAGGGTATTCTTGCCATCTTAATCTTCATTTTCCTTTTCTCCTCCTCTCGTAAGGACACTTAGTCATGCTGAATTGGGGTCCTACTGTTATGACCTCTTTTAACACTTATTACCACTTCAGAGAACCTGTATTCAGTACACTGAGGACTAGGACTTCAGAGTATGAATTTTAGGGTGGGTGGTGACACAGTTCAGTCCATAACGTGCACCAGTTGCCTCTGTACTTGCACTCGTCTGACAGATTAGCATTTGAGAAAGTTATTCTGCATTGGAACCAACTGGAAGCACTAGTGTTTTCCTCTTGTAACAATATTGTGGTGCTTCTTTTTCTGCTCCGGATGTTGGTCTCTGTGTCCTATGAAAGCATTTTAGTATGTCCTGCCATATTTGGCATGAGTTATTAACTGTATATAGTTGCTGTTTTCTTCAGTTCTCTAAATGTTGAGTTTTAGGAAAATTGGCTATAGTATGGTATACAATATTCCAATTATAGGTTCAACATAAGGTCAAACTTTCATACAAATATAGGACATTAAGACTGATAGTGAAAGTAAAGTGGAACCATCCCTCAGTTGCTTGAAAGGAGAATAATTATACCTTGATTAATCTAGTTACCAAAAGTTAACACTTTTCCCTGTTACTATCTGTTAAATAGTTGGGGAAGAGTTTTTTCATTAAATGACCATTTGTTTCCTAACACTTCTTCCTTTGGGTTTTCGGAGTGCTTTAGCATGAATAGCAAGGTGAATCCTGGGAAGAGAAAAGAGCTAATCTTAGAAACAGGTATATAAAATGCTTAGTGCTCTACTTGGAAAAACCAACAAAAGTAATTAGTCATTACTAAGGAAATGTTTGAAGTTTAAGAATATACAGTATTGATTTTAGAAAAGCAGTAAGGCTGGAGATGTAGCTCAGTGGTAGGGTATGTGTATAGCATGCGCAAGGCCCTGTGTTTGATCCCCAGCACCGTAAATACAAATTAAGTAAATAAAGCAAGCAAGCTATGTTACTAGTAACATTTATTAGTAGAAATAATAATATGTGGCCTACTGGCATAAGAAATTATGGGAGGCCATAGGAAATTTCATTTAAAAGTAATTGTCTTAATAAATGTATACCTAAAATATATTAATTTGCCAAACAGTACAATTTATTTATTTGCTTGTAGTACTGGGATTGAATCCAGGGCCTTTGTATGGAGCTACATCCCCATTCCTTTTTGTTGTTGTTGTTTGTTATTAGTATATGTTTGGAGCACATAAAAATTGCCTTTATCATGGAGAGTTGGTACATGTACATAACACATCTTAATTCTGTTTACTTCTCTATACCCTCCCTCCCAGACAGGGTCTTGCTAAGTTGGCCCAGGCTGGCCATGAGCTTGTAGTTCTCTTCCCTCAGCCTCTCAGACTGCTGGGGTTACAGGCATGCACCATCATGCCCAGCTAAATTTTAAAAATATTTGTATGGTTTATATAAGAATAAAATAGCATTTTAGTTTCTGCAAAAATTTCTCTAAAATTAGTAGTGTCAAAAAATACTTTTATCAGTCTTTCATCTCCTTTGCTTAAGGAATGATGTATTTTGATTTTTCTCATATCATATATCCCATATTATTGATATATATTATATCATATGTATTTCTCATATATATATGATTATGCCTTCCCAGTTTTCAAAGTATAAAAACAGTATTGTACTTACCAAGCGAAGAATGACTCTTGAGTAGCAAAACAATTCAAACTTAGGTCACCAATTATATTTCATGAAACAAAAGTGGTTATGGGGAAAATACCCTCTTGTAGGCTACCCTAAAGCACTAATGTCCACATGACTTCTAGCTTATGTTGTCAGAGTGGGCCTTTGGGACTGAAAGAATAGATCTTAAGTTACTACAGGCACAGAAGCTTTTTTTCTTTTGTACTGACAACTTAAAAAGGAGAATCTACATAAATATTTCCAAGATAAACACTTCCATAAGTTTTTTAAAATTTTAGATTGTTCACAGACTCCATGACCCTATAAGAGACTAATGAAGAAACAGTTTGCTGAATGATCCCATTTCTTGATTATTATTGTGTACTACAGACATACTAGTCCTTCATTAAATAACTTTATTAAGACATATGCCCAGAACTATTCCTCATAAACTACTGAGAAAGTGGTGATTTTACCCTCGTCTGACATTCATATATTTTTATGAGACAATAATTAAAAGTCATACTTTCCCCAAAAGACAGAACACCAATAACCTCCTCAGCATAGTCTTAATTTTTTAAAATTATTTTCGTTAAAACATCAGAGAATCTTTTAGCTGACATCATGTATATTTCCACAAAAATTTCCAACTGGGAAAAAGATCACAGGTCCAAAAATTGGGTATAGGATGTCATTTCTGTCCATTGTAAAATACAGAATATTTCTACTTGATCTGATTTCATTTTCTGCTACTGGATCTTTCTGACTTATTCAAATACTGGTTTGTAACTATAGTGTAAACATCGCCACCTACTGAACATAAGCGATTACAACACTTCAGTTGCTTGCTAGACTAATACGTGAAAATTATGAGGTAAGGACATAAATTCCTAACTATTCTTTGTTTTCACACTCACATTTTATAACTTTCTTTTAATTCTTGAATTTCTTGTATGCTTTTACCAAATTAGAATTGGATTGTTGCCACTTACAGAGACCTTGTATTTACACAAACTAGTGTTTGTAAAACTGATTTTCATAATCCAGAATATGCACCAAGTCCTTTAGAAGCAGAATTTTATCACACTAATAACTTTTTTCATGATGCTGTTGGGTTTTTTCCATTTTCATCTTTAGAGAATGAAATTATACAATAAAATTGTTTTATTGAATTAAACAAGAAAATAAAAGGACTTTATGTGTACTAAAACTCAGTATGAAAGAAAATGCCTGCAGTTTCATCTCCTGATTTCTAAAGAAATCACAACTTGAAAAATTAATTAGGTGCATTGGTAATAACCAGTCTTCACCATGATGGAAATTTTAATTTTCTATCTTTTATATACCTTAGTCACATTGACGTTTCAGAAGACCAAGTTTTATTTTTTTTCATCTGAAGGTTTGCTTATTATATAATGTTTTATAAAAAATTGAACTAATGTATTACATGATATAATGTAAAGCAATTGGCCAGTACAGATATGAACATTAATTTTCCTTTTCTTAGTTAAAGAACTATGTATTTGGGTCACATTTATCTTAAAATCAGTCTCAATTGTTCCATGTATGTATTCTCTTTCCCATTTCTCTATTTTTTGTATTTATTAAAAGGTATTTCTTGAGTGCTACTTCTATGTCTGACTTTATAATAGGTGTTCATCTTGCAGATGCACCTAATTACTCCTAAAGAGTCTAAATTCACATTTTTGAAAAAAGAATGTGGTAAAAATTTAGGATAAAATGTGTGGAGTTGGTGCTACACACTTACTTTTCTCACATACTTTATTTTCATATTCTAGTAATTCATAAGAAAAAATTGAGAATTTCTGAAAGATTTTAATGGCTTCATGTAGTTAGATATCATTGGTCAGACAATTGGTGAATTTGAGGTTTTAATACAGAGAAGCAACAACAACAAGTTTTAAACAAACTTGGTGGAATAAAATTCACCCTCAGATTATATCAGTGGAATCAAATATTTTTTTGTTAAAATAAGTGACACACTTAGCAGGGATGTTGGATCAGCATCACTTGAGGTTCAGAAAGTATACATCTACCACTTCCCCTCTCTTAAAAAATATTTTAGGGGCCGGGGATTTAGCTCAGTGGTTCCTCCTCCTCCCACCTCACAAGTTCAAGGTCCTGAGTTCGATCCCCGGTACCAAAAAATTTAACAGATTTTGGGTGATTGAGGGAAATAATAATTTTGACAGGTCATCAAAGAAAAGCTCCTGAGATCTTTTTGAATTGAATGATGAAATGAGGTCAACGATCGTCAAGTGTTTGGATTCAAAACAGGTTGAAGGAATTTAACCAAAAGATTCTGTTTAAAGAATCAACTGGTGACAGAAGACCTTTATAACCTGCTGCCTGTATTTACAGGAAATATGAAGCAGGAAGACATAGCATACATATTCTCTTACCAGATCATCCTTCAAAAATCTATTGGGAATTTAGGAAACTGGACCAAATCTAGTAAAAAAGAAAAATGAAATTTAATACAGTATCATTATGTGTAATTTGAATGAAAACATTTTGCTCCTCTGCAACACCTGGATTAGGGAGGATAAGGCGTGTGCTACCGCACCAGCCTGAGTGCTAGTTTATAGGTGAGTCAGAGTGCTGTCATGGATTTAGTCTGGAGGGCCAGATGTACAATAAAAAGGGAAATACAGTTTTAGATTCTGATATATTTTATAAAGAAATAGAGTGATATAATGATTATATTGAGGGGATGGGAAAAGTAAGATCATTAGATACTAATTAGGGAAAAAGATATTTGTGCTAAAACATGAATGATCTGAACAAGTCAGTCATGCAGATGTGGAGAGATGCTCTCTAGCTAGGCCCAGGGAATAGCTTGACATCTGAGATAGGCATCAGCTTGGGGTGTTTAAGGAACTTAAGGGGATTATGAATGGAGCCTAGTAAATGAGAGAGAGAGAGAGAGAGAGAGAGAGAGAAGTAGCTAGGGACCAGATCCTTTATTGCCTTGAAGGTTGTGTTATGGAATTTAGATTTTTTTTCCCAATTAAATGAGAAGTGCACTACAGGATTATAATCATAGCAGTAACATCTGATGTATGTTTCTAAAATATCAGTCTGAATATTATGGAAAATTATAAGGAGGAAATAATGGAAGTAGGAGACTGTTCTGAATAAGTATTCCCATAGTTTAGGCAAGAGATGACAGTGTCTTAAGCCAGTGGAAATGAAGAGAATTGAATGGATTTGTATTTTAGAGGAAGAGCTGGCAGGATTGTAGAAAATATTGGAGATTGGAAAATTGATGTCATTGAATTTGGTAGAAATTAGTTCAGTCGGTAAGGGTCAGTTCAGTTGAATAAAAGTAATAGAGTCAAGAGAGGGAGAGAGGAATGAGAAAAACAGGTGCTTAACGTCCAGGTTATAGATTTATTTTACTTGTTGGAGGAAAAGGTAAAGGTAATTTTGGAGTGTATGGCTGAAGTGTTGCTGGTGTAACAGTTAGCCTTCAGAAAATACATCACTAAAGAAAAGTAATCAAAGAATTTACTCTTCAAGTTGATTATTCAGTGATTCAACATGATGGCATTGAAGTCAGTAAGGGAGATTATAGAAATGAGGTAAGGAGAAAGGCAGTGAACCAGGGCCTAGAGCAAATGGTGAATGAAGCAGAGACAAGACAGTGAGGCGGGCTGGTAGTGATGGTGTGAACAGACATGAGCCTCAGCAGTGAGGCTTGTGAGGATGGTGATGACTTGAGGGCATTGGAAACAGTGATGAGGACAGTGCTGCTCATTGTCAGAATGGTGCATGAAGAAAAGACTGCTCCTGTTTGAGGAGATGGCACAGAAGGCATAGAGTGGTAAAAGGAGATAGAATGAGAGTTTGTAAGAGCCAAGAGGGACAGGAACTGATTAGATGAGGAAATGCACAGAGCAGTAAAGATCCGAGAGTCCAGGATATAAGGGATGACTGAAGGAATTTGCACCTCAAGAGGTAGTAGGTGAACAGAGATGACAAGAAGATGGAGTTGATCTTCAGGGTCTGTTAGAAGAAATTGGGCACTAGAATGTAAGCTCCATAAGGGGAGGGAATTAAAGTGGGCTCAGAATTATGTGAAGGTACCTGACACAGAAGTAGGAATCCAGGTAATTATCTTTTATTGTTGAATGTTGTTGATTTTTTTGTTGTTGTTGTTAATTATTGTTTGTTTTGTCTAGCTAGAGCTAGAGAGTGTGGCCACATGGCTGTTGTTCTCTAATGCTGGCAGGACATTCACTGGAGCCTATGATGCTGCCTTGGTCTCTCTGAGGACATCTCAATGTGAGGCATTCAGACAAATTCACTCACATTTTCAGATAGATGACAGATTGACTCAACACCACCAAATATATTGTTTATCCTGAGTCATATATAAATTTTTATAATACTATTTTAATACGAAAAAACAGGACATTTTTGCCCACAGGGCAAAGCTGTTTCTGACTAATAAGTCTCTGAAATCATTGCTAGAAATGATCAGAGAAGAAACTGATGATGCAGAGGGGCCAAGGTGAATTTAAGTGCCTCGCAGCTAAGGAAGAGTTGGGCCTTTATCAGGGTACTGTTGCAAATGGTTTTTAAGTTGCTATTATATGTTGAAATCTGCACATTATATTTTATACATATAATATATATTCATCTTTACCAGTTTTGTCTTTAGACTGCATAGAACTTTTTCTCTATAGAGATCAAGGAATAATCAAGATACTTCTAAGAGTTCATAAAATATTAAGACTGGACACTTAATAATGACAAACTACTTTAGGGAAAGACAACAGACAAAGAAAGGAAGTAAAACAGTGTCTTTAAGGGAAGAGAAAGTGGAGTATGTCAACCAAGAGAAAAGTCTTCCCCACCTTATAGCAGTCTTAATTCAGTCTGCTATATCAAAAGTTATCCAAAAAAGTTACCAAAGCGAGTGGCTTAAATATCACACATTTATTTTTCATGGTTTTGGAGGCTAAGAAGTCTAAGGTCAAGGCTCTAGTAAATTCAGTGTCTTGTTGGATCTACTTACTGGTTCACAAAATGCTGTCTTCCTGTGTCCTTACATGGCAAAAGAAGCAGTTCTCTGAGGTGTCCTTTATGAGTCCTAATCTGGTCTGGGGAATTAGGTGGTGGAGCACGTATGTAGTATGCTCAAGGTCTTAGATTCAATCCCCAGTACTAAAAAAAACCCCAAATAACAACATCAACAAAAAGCACTAATTCCATTCCCATTCATGAGGACTCTGACCTGATGACCTAGTCACCCACTTCCTAATATCATCACATGGGGCTTCAGGATTTCAACACATGAACCTCAGGGTGGGAAACAAGTTTAGTATATAGCAGCAAATAGTTCCAGTTCCTTCAGCAATATCCCTTTTTGCTTTCCTACCTTTTCCTTGGTTCAGTAAGTGTGAAACTCCTAGAAAAGTAATTCTTTGGACGGGGGATGTAGTTCAGTGGTAGAGTGCTTACCTACCATGCATGGGGCTGGGCTCCATCCTCAGCACAGGGAGAGAGGGAGAGAATTCTTTGGGTCTTTTTTTGCTCTTAAAAAGTATGTGGTTTTGGATGGTATTTTATATTTGCTAATTTACTTCATAACCTTTGTTTAGTCTCTAACACATAATCCTCCCCCTGCCACATGTAGAGCACAAAGATGACTGAAATCAGTTAATAAATTTAGCTGTGATTCAGAGTACCAGAACTTTACACCTGAGTTTTAGTTGATTTAATTTTCCAGAAGGGAGATCACAATTATAAGTGACCACACCATATTTATTGTGAGGAAGCCAGGAAAAGATACTCATTTTTCCAGATGACTAGCAGTTTCCTTGGCTAAAATAAATAGCTTTGCTATGTCATTGGACCCCTAAAAGGCAGAATCCAGCTATAACCCTGATACATTTCCAGTTTCTGCTTTAGCAATTTTATTGCATGAAAGTTTGCTTTATGAAAGAGTGAAAATACCAAGGACAATTTATTTTCTACCTTTATATGCTATAAAATATGTATTTTAACATCTGTGAGCTTTTTCTTGTATTGAAAATTTCTCAAGTAGAGATATGTCATTCTAATATTTTTATCATATTTATATGGAAAATAGTGGCTTTTAATTGGAGACTACAAGGTTTGTTTTGTTTCATTTTTTCATACTGGGGATTAAACTCAGGGCCTTTCCACTAAGCTACATTCCTACCCTTTATTAACTTTTTAGTTTTGAGACAGGATCTCTCTAAGTTGCTCAGGCTGTGCTCAAACTTATGATCCTCCTATTTCAGCCTCCCAGAATGCTGGGATTATAGATGTGTGTTACCATGGTGGGCTTGAAAGTTTTTTTGCTGCTGAAGGAAGTTTCTGCATTCTTTCTCAGATGTTTTTTGTTTTGTTTTGTTTTTTAAGACAGGGTCTCACTTTATAGTTCAGGCTAGCCTTGAACTCACTATGTAACAACCCAGGCTGGCCTCAAACTTGGAGCAATCCTCCTGCCTCAGCCTTCCGAGTGCTGGAATTACAGGCGTGTGCCACCATGCCCAGATTTCTCAGATGTTTAAAACTTTACATTTGTTGAGAGTTCAATCCTTCTTAATTTGCATTAAATTCCATCAGAATCTGAATGAGGCAAATTAACATATAGAAATATTATTACTGATAAGAGAACTTTAACACCCTGCAGCCCCGTGTTTGTTCTCTCCATTCAACTAGTTGGTAGTATAGTGGCTCTACCATATAGTAAGTTAGTCACGTTAGCAGATTGCTGAGGATAATTTTAATACATTGTAAATTTATTAGAAAGATTTTAGATGCTTTCTTAATGAGAAAACACTTTAATTATCAAAATATAACATGTAAGTTAAATATTAAACTAAAATCAGTATTATATTATAATTAATAATGGCCTGAATTATGGAAGGATTTTGTTCAAGCTATTGGAAAAATAATCTGTTGTGAATGGAGGTACATGAATAAAGGGAAAATTGGTGTGGGAAGATACTTGAGAGGTACATCATGCCAGGCCAATGACAGGCCATTCAGGAATGTGTAGAACATGTTGAGGATTTTGGATATTACACTAACTGCTGTGGGAATCCATTGTAAGGTTAAATGATTACGGTGAAATGTTTTGTTCCATTTTGTTTTTCTTAAGGCACTTTGGACTACACTAGGTCATGGCAGACAATGCAGGGGCTTATATGTGGCAGGATTGAGGGGACGAGAGAACAGTTAGATAATTCCTAAACCACTGGTATAAGGTAGTATTTATAACAGTCTGGATGAGAAAGGGAGGTGGCCATAGAGAATAGCAGGGTAGATTCAAGATTGGATTTCAGGTAGGTTAATTGGGGTATGGTGATGGATGACTGGAGGTGGTGAGGGAGAAATAAAAGGTTTTTTTGTTTTGTTTTTGTTTTCTTGGTGCTGGGGATCAAACTCGGGTCCTTGGCTTGCGAGGCAGGAGGCAGAACCACTGAGCTAAACCTCTGGCCCCTGTTTTTTGTTTTTTAAACAGGTAAGAGGAAGTGCGTCAATTAGAAGAACATATTTTGGGAAAGGTCTTAAGAGTTCATTTGAGAAAAGTTAATTCACTTATGCTGTGATACAGCTATTAAAATATTCAAAGATCATTCAGAATACTGGCTGCTGCTCATAGGAGAGAGCTGAGTGCAAATTATAAATCTGGGACACTTAATATGCAGAAGATATTTAAAGCTATGAAGGAGCAGTATGTCGCTCTACTAATGATAGTAGAATACTAACAAATAGGGTCCAGGGCAGAAAGACAAGTGTATGGGGTCATGGTGCAGAAGACAAGAGGAAGAGTGGTCATTTGGTTCCGATGAGACTCAGGGAAATGAGGAATGTTCACAGAAAGACAAATGCTGGATGATTACAGTATATGAGATATCTAAATTAGCCGAGTTTATATGAACAGAAAATAGACAGGTGGTTACCAGAGGCTGAGGGAAGGGGAAAAGGGAGTTATTTAATGAGAAGAGTGCAAGATGAAATGGTTTTGGAGTTCTAGTTCACAATAACATGAATATGTAGGTACACTTAACTGGACAGTACACTTAAAATGATTAAGATAGTAAATTCTTTGATATGTGGGGGTTTTTTACCACAATAAAAATGATGAATACCCATTTTCAGTCAGATTTATCGACAAAGAGGTCATTAGTGACCTTGAATATGACTTTATGGAGTGTTGGAGTGTGGAGCACAGTTGGGATGATTGAAGTATGACAGGTTGGTGATACACTGTTAGTTCAGAGTTTGGCTCTTAAGGGGAACAGGAAAATAACAGGTAAATATAGTTTTTTTATAAGAGAATCTATAGCATTTTCAAATGAGGATACAGACTATCCAGTGTAAGAAAGAGGGATAAGTCAATTGACACCCTTCAAGAAAAGGGAGGAGATAGAGTACATAGCATAAGAATATTATTTGCAATGGTCAGGATTAGGGGATGGAAAAAAATTCCTCTCACATGGTCCCAGAGGATGGTGGAAATGGTAAGTTATTAAGACAACATCATGCCTGATTTGCCTGGACAGATTGTTAACGTGGATCCATCTTGAAAGTGTAGACACGGTGCAGAGAAAGACACAATAGCTCTTTGTTCATTTTTAGGAAACATGGGTTAACATGCTGCAGGCCCAATTCTGCAAACATGTCTGGGAAGGAGAAAGTCTTTATATCTCTCTCTGGTGAGAAACAAAAACTCATTTAAGCAACAAAGAACCAGTTTAGGCTGCTGTTGACATATTATTAATCAGAGCTGCTTCTAACCAAAAAGGATGAAGTATGTGAAAGTGTGTAATAACCCCGGTGCCCTGGGGAACTGAAAGCCTCAGGAGGAGGTGACATTTAAACTGAGCTCAGAGGGCTGCTGAGGAGTCAGCCCAGTGGAGGTGTGGAAGGACAGGAGTTTAGAAAACTAGAGGTAGGAGGCTTTCTGGAGTCTTGTGGTGGGAAGCAGCAGAATCTGTTCCAAGAAGAGGTGGAAGGCCGGGTGCACTGGAGCGAGTATGATAGAGAGAAAAGCTTTGGGAGACAACTGAAGGACAGATAGCCTGAGACCACAGCTGCCTCAGAGCAGTGTGAGCAGTTCTAACAACAGTCAGAAGACCTGGACATTTGACAGTTTACTCTGAGCTGTTTGGGGAGGTTTTTCTAAAGGACAAGGTTCAGCAGCTTTTTTTCTCCAAAGGTCCAGGTATTAAAATACCTCAAATTTTGTGGGCTGTATATTGTGTCATAATTACTCACCTCTCTGTAGATTGTGAAAGTAGTCATAGATATGTAAGTGAATGACTTTAGAGCTGTTCAGATGTAACTTCAGTTATGAATGCTGAAATTAGAATTTCCTGTGTTTTTTTACATGTGAAGTTACATGAAATAATTCTTTTAATTAAAAAAATTTAAAATATGAAAACCATTCTTAGCTCTTAGGATGTACAAAGACAGATAGCAGGTCATATTCGGTCTTTGGTCCATGATTTGCTGACTCATGTTGCAGAATATTTCTTATTTTAACTCTTTTTCTCTACTTCTTAAGTGATAGTATAGTTCTACCATGATACTTCTCTTAAACTCTGTACATTTAAAGTGATAATTTCTAAATGAAAAATGGGAATATAGTAGGCTCTCCTTTTCTGTTTCTTCATCATAGTATGATATTTTCCGTTTAAAAATCAATGTAACATGAATTGTCCTTCTATTTTTTTTTGTTTGTTTGTTTTGGTACTGGCAATCGAACTTGGGACCTTGCGCTTGCAAGCCAAACAACAGACCACTGAGCCAAATCCCCGGCTTCCCTTCTTTTTTTTTTTTTTTTTTTGGGACCTTGCGCTTGCAAGCCAAACAACAGACCACTGAGCCAAATCCCCGGCTTCCCTTCTTTTTTTTTTTTTTTTTTAATCCAGAGGCTTTTAAAGAAAATAATAGGTAAATTTATATTTTTCCTGTTTAATTTCTCCCCAAGTGTTGTATTTGTTGCTTTCTTCTTTGAAACCAACATTTTTCCTTTTTTCTTTACTTGATAATAGTTCTAAAATTAATTGTTATTCTGAAGAGGGGGGAAAAAGGGTATAGTTATCAGAAAAGCCAAGTGAAATACACTCAGCACCACAGTTGCATGTAACTGCATACCATGTAACTTGATACAGTACTTGGTTTACATAAAGTTAAGCAACATCCACACAATTTCATATCCACAGATGCAGCATTCTGACTTGAAAGGGAATTTCTGGTTGCTTTCTTGTCATTTATTATTTGAGCAACTGCACCAAGAAGTGCTGGAGAGCATTATGTAATGGGAATAGTACAGGTAGACCTGGCCCAAATTCCATCTGACCTTTATACCTTTACATCTATGGTATTGAACACCTTATTTCTCAGAGTCAAAATTTTCTTAGCGCATTCACAGTACATGTTCAGTGACTGAGAATTCCTATCCATCTTTCCCCCTGTATGCATAACCCTTTGTCACATGGAAGTAGCCATGTTAAAGGATGTGGGGGAAGAACAGCTTATATTTTGTGGTGTTTAAGGGTGTTGGTTCTGGTTTTAACCTCTTGTTTTAAACAACCACCTGGCAATATTCCCAGAATTGAATTAATGTGCATTTTAAAAGGTGGTATGAATGATTAAATGCCTTTTGTACTTTTAATTATTATCTCCTCTGTCTTGTTTATTTTACTTCTGAAAACTTAGGTTTGACAGTTCTCTGGAAGACCTACTTAAGAGTGGACCTCACCTCCCTGCAGTTCCTTAAGTGTTAAATATTGGTAGCCAAGTAGCCACACTTTCTAAAGTAGCAACTACTTATTCTAGGTGGAGTTTTTCCTTATCCATGTGTCTCAATTTCAATGCTGGTAGTGAACCTAAATACTAAAACTGTTTGATTAAAAAAGAAAAAGTGACCATCAGTTACAGAACTGACATACTAACATGTAGGCAGAAGTGCTTGGCACTGGCTGGCGGCAGAGCACCGCTTCACACTGCTTTTGTATTCTGTGTATGCTGGGGTTGGGTTTTTAACCCTAATATAGAATTAGGAAATCCATGTCTTATTTTCACTCTGTGATTTGCAAAGTCACCTTTCTGAGTTTCTCATAAGTCTGGTCTTCTGAATTAAGAGCTTTTAACTCTTAAAAGAGAGAAAAGGTTGTAATATGCTCCCCAGTGCCTATACATATTCTAAGTGCATTCAGATAAATAAGGCCACTTATATAAAATTGCAACTCTGCTGATGTAAGTCCTCTTATATTATTATTTGTGATATAATATGATAGGAGAAAATCATTAGTTTCCTTTTCTTACTGGGAAAGATAATTTAGCTGATTTTTTAACTGATGTTTTTATAACTTAAATTTCTAGTTCTTATTATTTGTCATTATTTCCTCCTAAATAGTAACTGTTTCCTCAGAGATGCAATTTTTAAGAAACTCAAAAGTCAATTACTTGGTAATGTCATTCTTTACCTTAACACTTAGCACCTTGCTCTGCCATCGGTAACATCTTTCTTTTCTCTCTCCAGCTCCCTTTCTTTTTTCCTTTAGTAATCATTCACAACTGTTGTTAAAACATAACAGTACAGTTCAATTTACTGGATAGATGTGCACAAAATTATACAGCGTTAACAATGCTTTATAGTTTTTTGAAATTGACTACTGTTTCTTTAATTCCTTCCAGTGGTTTGTATAGCTATATAATATAAAACTGGGTTTAATAACATATCAGATTCTTTTGACAGAGAGAGAGGATTTATGCTCACTCTCAACAGTTTTAGACATCTGAGCTCTCACCATTGTTAAGTTTGGCAAATAATTACTTTGTGTAGAAGGTAGTCATTGCTACAAACTTCTGAAAACAGTGGTTAGACCATAGTGATGGGCTTGATCAATAACTTACACCTATAAATAAAGAAGAGAGACAAATTTCACACAATGTATTTGAGACTGTTTTACTTAATAAAGATTAATTTTCTTTTTTCAGTACTGGGTACTGAACTCAGGACCTTGCACTTGGAAGGCAGACGCTGGTGCCACTGAGCTAAATCCCCAGCTAAAGATTAATTCTTAATTGCAGTTTGATAACCAATTTTAATACTATTGCAGTCCTAATACTAGGTATTTAACCTTTTCTAAAAGACCAAGGGAAAATAATTATTATTAAGTAATAAGAGTTCTGAAGATGAAATTTAATCTCAGCATTTCAGAATCCTTGCAGAGCTAAGTTAAAATAGAAATACGGAACTCTGCAAAGAAGGCAATGTTTTGGTCGCATGCACTATAAAATACTGTTTATTTTTTGCAAAAGTGCCTGCTCTTTCCAAAGAGCTCTGCTCTCAACATTTTAAACAGTTATTTCTTGTTCATATTAATACATACTGCTGCTTCTGAACAAGCAGGCAGTTGTACGTCTTTCTCCTGGAAATATAGGTCTCATTAAAATGTCACATTATTGGTATATATCATCTCTGTGGTAACATTGATGTAGGGATCTTTTGGAAAAATCCACTTAACCTTTCTTTCTGTGGTTGTAGAAATTCAGCTTTATATGTAGATTTATTTCTTACTTAATTGTTGGCAAATCAGTCTTCAAATGCATGTTATATGATTTTTCACTTAATTTTAAATAGAACTAGAGAACTTGAACATTTAAGAATGTTTATATGTAAAAATTAGTTTTATATAGAATTGTACATCGAATTTTAATTTCTTACAAAAATCACACCAGCATTAAATAATTGAACTCCTATTACATCTCAGATATTGTACACCTTTATAATATCTAAATATTAGTATAGAAAGATTGCTATCTTGTATTTATTATGCTACTTTTTCTTACTTTTATATTCCTTTCCTTTCTTTTCCTACTTATCAGTTTAAGCAGCTCCACGAGAAATGTAGAAGGTTCTTTGGATGGTTTTCGAAACTTTTCTACCTTCTCTCCTCCTGCTAGATACAGTGCTGCAGTTCTGAGCAGTGCAGCTGCTACAGTGTCTGCTGTCATTGCTGCAAGAACCAGGTGAACTGAGTACATGTGCAGTGTCTGTCTGATGTGTCCCCAGAATTCTCAACGTCTGACAGTCACTTCAAATAAAATGTTTGAAAGACTCAATGCTCCACCGTGACCTCTTCAGTGTGTAGTAGCTCCATTCTATAAACCATGGGTAGACCCCACAGTATTTGTTGCTATTGTTTTAAAAAATCATCCTTTGACCTCTTCCCATTGATATCATTTATGTGCATTTCTTACTTGTGTGGATTATTACATGTCATACAGTTACTGACTTTTTAGGAGTGTTATAATTTTCAGTTTTTATATTTGAAACAGAATCAAGTAGAAATTAAGTTTCCGTTGATATCTTCTCCTACAGCCTAAGTACTGAAACACCCCTTTCTCCCACTAAAAAAAGAGAAATTGTTTGGTAGGGGTTTGTTTTGTATTTATATAATTTCTGTTTAAATGCTTTCTAAAAGATTACCTTGCCCACTTTTGGTGAAAATCTAGTCCATTTTGTATATGAGTAGAATAATAAACTCACAGTCCTTCTTTTCTCATGCCCTCACTGCCTCGCACTTCCCTCCCTCTCACTCTCAAAGGAAGTGTTTCAAATCATAGACTTCAGACTACTTTCTACTACTGGTAGTATGTGTTTTTTTCTTTTTAATTTAAAACTCCTTCTAAATGCTCACCAGGCTCTCCAGTCCTGAACCGTATTGCTTCCTCCTGGGTGCTCTGTGCATCCGCCCTATGTCCAAGCTTGTAGCTTTCCTTTATTTCCAGTCCCCCCTGAAATCAACTGGCTCTGTGCCTATTAAGAAAGCAAGGTACTGAGGGAAGTGGACATGGTAGGTGGTGGCCTGCTGTAAGGATGCTGCCTACTCTTAACACTCATCGCCATAGTAACAGGCCAATGAGCAATCCTAGAGCTGATTGTTACCTGGTTTCTAGTTAACTATAATTTCAATGCAGTCTTCATCCACAGGCCCATTATTTTGTGAGTTTTAAAAACTATTAGCTCACCTTTTAATTCTTTGTGATTTTTTTCATTAACACACTTGATGCTTGTTATGAGTAGCTGTGCCAGTATTTAAATTGTAGTAGCATTCTGCCTTATATTGCATGGACGTATCTTAGTAAGACATATCTTTTTAAAAAATGAAAAATACTAATAATTGATTTTCTTTGGCTACTATCATAACAGTTCTTAAACATGAGGGTTTTGCTTGAAAAATCAACTTGCTTTTTACCATTTCTAGGAAATATTTGTGTTGGTAAGATTTCCATCGTTGTGACAGAACACCTGAAGTAAGCAATGTATAAGAAGGAAAAGTTTGTTTTGTCTCAGGGGTTTCAGTCTGTAGTCAGATGTCTGTGCTGCTTTTGGACTTATGGCAAGACAGACCATCATCGTGGTGAGTGTGTGGTGAGTTACAAGGGACAAGGAGCACCAAGGGAGAGGGGGGTGGGGCCCAGTACCCCTCCAAGGGTGCGCCCACCCCATGACCTAACTTTCTGCAGTGCACCTCTCCTTGTGCTAGTCCCACTGCTTCCCAGTCATGCCCCGGGTTGGGCATCAAGCCTACCACAGGATCCTTAGGGGATACTCCAGAGCCAAATCACAGCCGTGTAAAACACGACAGTTAGTGTTTCTCTTGACCTAGTGATTAGGCCAGAATTATTACTCATAATGTAAAAAATAGAAACACCCCAAGTATTCTCTAAGTGTGTCACCTCGACTGTATAAAATTATTTATTTTTCAAAAATTTATATAAAATCATTTTTGACAACAGAAAATCAGTGGCAGAGTGTATAACTATGACTGTCAACAGTAATAACTTGATGTAACTAGGCTGTCTTGTTACATGCTTGTGTTCTTCCCAGTGTTATAGAGGTTTTAAAGGTGTTTGATTTTAACTTTAGGATTACTTTTAAAGGTGTTTAAACAGGAAGAGAAATAATCATCCTTTAAGAAAAAAATACCCATAATTATTTTATGTTGCAGAATTGTGAGAGTTAAATGACTAGCAGTCTTCCCTTGTCAGGGCTAAGGTTGTAGAGAGCTAGGTTACTGACCACATTTCCACACTTTGAGAACCTGATGGAATGTGATGGCAAACCTTTTAGAACTTTCAGTGATACAGACAGCCTGTTGTCTCATGTGAGCCGTTGGTTTGCCACCACTGCTATAGATCTTCTCTCCAGAAAAGTGCCTATGCTCATACATAGATCTTCTCTCCAGAAGGGTGCCAGTACATAGAGCTAGAGCTATGTATGCGGTTAAGGACTGGTGACCTATTTCTAAAGCAAGGGTTAGTAGCCATTGTCTTTGCTTTTTATTAATAGCAATAGAGTACAGAAAAAATATATTTGATGTTGAGAAAGGAAATGGTTCTTGACAAGGTAAGCTAGTTGGCATTCTGGGAAGCAAGAATGTGGGTTCCTAAAAAACCCTTATTAACCTAAAGGGTTTCCCAAAAGGGGAGATTACATAGTGTCAGAGATGTTTTATCTCTTGAGTTTTGCTTTTTTTTTGACAACCACCTTTAAAATTGTAATTACAGTATAACACCAAACCTGTTTCTTTGCATTACAGTATATTTAGTATTGTGAGCCTTGGTGTAAAAACTGTCAGGAATTATGCTTAGTAAAATATAAAAATTTTCTTATAAACACAGATTCCTGGAAAGGAAGGACACTCATGAACCCCTATACATCCAGGTCCTTTTGTAGAGTTCTCAGGGAAGAATTCTGTAAAATACAATGTTTCTTGTAGTTAGTGCCCTCCCAAAAATGTTACTTGCCTGCCATTTCAGCACCTGAATAGTAATATATTTTTGGTGAGACTTTAGCTAAAAACTATTTAGCTTAGGCATTGATAGTTAAACCTGTTGATATACTGATAGATTTTTTCTTATTTAAACATGTAATTGGAATAAAAGTTACTCTCAAGATTACTTTTTAAGCAGTTTTCCCTTTGATAATATGATTAAAATTCCCAGGTGTTCCCAATCTGTAGCTGAACTTTATTTGTTGTAATAGTTAAACAAATATGGGAAAAGAATGCCAACTCAAGATAACCAGGTTACTGACACTGAAAGTTAACTTTTGTTCCTTTTGTCTTTTTTCCATATTAGCTTAATTTTGAAAAGAACTCTGTACTCTTCTAGTATATTTTCTCCGTTTTCAGGTTTTGAAACATGAAACAAAAACTGTGATGTGTGTTTTAGTTCCAAGTAATATTAATTTATTATTTTATTTCAGTGTTTATTTGGCAGTCTTCTGAAAATGACCATATTTTATTTTCAGTATCTGTGGTATTAGCAGTAGGTCTTTGTAGATATATATTGATATCCTTATTAGAATCCTTTAGAAAGAACTTTAATTTTGTTTAGAAGTTTGGTATACGTTAAGCACATTTTGAAAAATATATTTGAATAATGAGTTCAGAAATAACATAGCAGTCTAAGAAGTAACCATGCTACTATACTAACAAATTAGTTGCTAATTTTAGAATATTTTGCTGCTAGTGATTACCGATAACATTGTATTTCCAAATGTAAAATACTGTGGCTAATGTCCTTAGTAATCCTTTTGCCTTTAGTACATTGTACCTAATATTTATATGTTTTCTTTAAATAGTAGTCAACAGTTAATAATTAGAAAAAAGACATGCTAAGATTTTTAGAAACCTGGATATCATATATTTAGATATGTTTATCTAGATTAATATTCACTCATTACTACATTAAATGTTTTAAATAAATGAGATTCTTATTTCCTCAGAGAAAATTGAACTGATGATCAATCCTGAATTTAAGCATAAAAATGGAACAATTTTCTTGCTTGTAACTTAGTTTTATAATATTTTATAATCTGCTTCAGGCATTTTATATCTAAAAAAGATTTAAGCATCTTGCTTTAGTGGAGAGAATGCGTACAAGCTAGTTGTTGTGGCTTAGATCTAAAACAGTGGTGATGAACCTATGACATGTGTGCTACAGTGGGCTGTTTGTATCACTGAAAGCTCTAAAATGTTCACCATCACTGGTCTATAGTGCCTCCCAAAAGGCTTGTGTGTTCAGAGGTAGGGCTTTTGGATCCTGGGGATATTGCACTCATCAGTTCAGAGCTGAAAGTGAGTCTAGGAGGTGGGGCCTAGTCTGGATAAGTGGGCCACTGGGGGCCTGGCCTAGAAGGGATTTCTCCCTTCCTGCTCTTCCCTTTACTCTGCTTTTAGGCTGCCCTGGGCTGAGCACCTCCTCCACAGTGCCCCTCTGCCATCCTGTTTTTGCCTAAGATTATCAACCACAGAATACTTCTGTGAGCCTAAGTTGTGGGTGCTGGGTATTTTATCTCAGTGATGGAAAAGTAACTAAGACACCTAAATTTTTTAAGCATGTATGATGCTCATTGCATGGGAATCTAAGAAAAATTATGTGATTTAAAATTGAGTTGAGAAGCAAGATTATATCTGGCATTAAGATCCTAGACTCAAGACCACTGCCCCACAGAACTACCCCCAGCACAGGGGAGGTGAACCTTCTGGGCTGCCTTACCACCACTCCCAGCGCACAGGAGGTGAACCTTCCAGGCTGCCATAACACCAACCCCATCGCTGAGGACCAGAACTGCCCCCAGCACAGAGGAGGTGAACTTTCTGGGATGTTGTAGCACCACCCCCAGGGCCAAGTAGGTGAGCCGCCCAGGCACCAGCAGCACAGATTCCCCCCTGCCCCCATTGAAATGAGAAGAAATGTAAACAAGTCTCAAAACCAGACTTTCAGATCACCTAAAGCAACCGCAAAGGGAAACAAGATGAAACAATCTCATACTCGACCACCTGGACTCCCTGAATTGGCAACAAAAGAGGATCTCGAAAAAATGAATTCAGAAATAATTTCCCAAATAACAGCAGAGATGGTGCCCATAGTGCAAGACATGATTAATAACTCTAGAGAGGACACAGATAAAAAAATAGAGGAGCTGAGTAACATGAAGGAATCCCAACATAGGAAACAAATGGAATCCATAAAACAGATGCAAACATTTCCAGTAGATTAAAAACTCCATTGAAAGTTTACACAGCAGAATGAGTGCATGTGAGGACAGAGTTTCAGATATAGAAGACAAGATTGCAACTAGTGGCCAGGAAAAGAAAAATTGCTTTAAAATTGTAAGGGACCATGAGAAATCAATCCGCAGCTGCTAGATGATGCAAAGAAGAATGACATAAGACTGATAAGAGTCAATGAGGAAAGAGGAGAGAGTGCAGATGACAAAAAAACTGTTCACAGAAGTGATGGCAGAAAACTTCCCAAGGAGGGGAAAAGAACTTGACATACAGATAAGTGAGGCAT
>NW_004624757.1:22531370-22547696 GCF_000247695.1 Heterocephalus glaber
AATCTATAAAGAACTTAAAAAAATCAGACCTCCCAAATTTAAAGACCCAATCCAAAAATGGACATCTGACATGAACAGACATTTCTGAGACAAAGAAGTAGAAATAGCAAATAAACATATGAAAAAATGTTCAACATCACTGGTCATTCAAGAGATGCAAATAAAAACAAAGCTGAGATTCCACCTCACCCCAGAAAGAATGGCTGCTATCATGAAATCAATGAATAAGAAATGCTGGTGTGGCTATGGGGAAAGAGGAACACTGCTCCCCTCCTGGTGGGAGTGTAGAGTGGTGTGACCACTGTGGAAATCGGTATGGAGATACATCGAACAACTAGGACTGGAAATCCCATTTGACCCAGCCATTCCCCTACTGAGTATCTTCCCCAAAGAATTAAAAGAATCATATCACAGTGATACATGTGCACCCATGTTCACAATAGCACAGTTTGTAATAGCTAAAACTTGGAACCAGCCCAATTGCCCATCAACTTCAGACTGGATAAAGAAATTGTGGTCTTTTTATAAAATAGAATATTACTCAACCATAAAAAATAAGAAATTAGAGACCTTTACAGCTAAATGGATGCACATTGAGGTGATACTCTTAAGTGAATAAATATGACACAAGTGTAAATACTGAATAGTTTCTCTAGTGTGAGAAACTGAAAGTGTAAATAAGCACTAAAAGGTATAATAGGATAATGTGAAATAGGAAATAAAGGGGCAAAGGGGAAGGGGAAGTGGGAGGGGTAGGGGAAAAGAAAGAAGGGAATGGAGTTAATATAAGAAAATGCAAAAATGGAAACAGTCTTTGTAAATAGGGAAGGATGGAGGGGTTGAAGGGAGGGTAGAGGAAGAGGGTTAAAATAAGAACCAAGAGAGATTATGTAAAGGTGCAAATTTCCAATGATCAATGTCATATTGTATACCTAAAATGTACCAGTAAAATTAATTTTTAGAAAAATCCTAGACTCAAAACTACCCACAAACTACATTTAGTAGCATAATTGTCGTGAGTGTTTATTGAGTAAAAGTACTTATCAACTGAGCTAGATATTGTGGGATTTAGAAACAAGAATACAGTCCTTCTCACTGCTTTCACCTCTACTGTGTGCTGGTCAGGCCAGGGTGCTAGGTACTCTATAGAGCTTAATTTCATTCTTAAAATAACCTTGGTATAAAGGCAACATTTTTACACCATTTTACAAATGAGGATACTTACCTGTTTTATGTTATATACCCAAAGTCACAGTAAAGTCCCCAACTTTAGGTAGTTTATAATGTATTAGAGGAAATGAGATACATAAGAAAGTTTCTGTTAATAATTTAAAGATGTATTTTACAAGTCAGTGTAAAAGTATATTTAATTCTATTAATAAGTACCATGAGTTAAAAGGAGTGTCTCTACGTCTCGAAACTTGAGTAGTTAAATGAAGTAATATTTGTTACTTGCTTAGCATGGAACACAGTGCGAGATGGATATTGTCATTTCTGTTAATTGTGAGTAGAATTTCGATAGTTGCAGAGAGAGGGAGGGGTATGTAGTGTGTAAAGCCTGAAAGACATGTAATTTTGAGGAATGGCCAGAATGGAGTTCCTGTGACATAGTGAGAGATGATATGGTCAGGCAGGTAGGTTGTACGTTTATCTTAGAAGGCTTTGAATGCCACGCTAGACTGTACCTTCTCCCTTCACCTCTTAATGGTTCCATCCATTCTGTAGCTTTTCCATCCTTTGTATAGAGTTAAGTACCTTCTGGTGCCAAAGCTTTCATGAAAAGCATTACAAGGAACCAAGTTTTTCCTTTGGACACGTTTTCCTGTTAGGAAGTGCCTCCTTTTCCTGCACCAGATCTGAAGATTTGTTTCACTGGCATTAGACCCAGAGTAGCCTCCTGGAGGGAATCCCTATGTCAGATGTGTGAGGGTTGATCTGTGCTTCCCTTGGGTGTTTTCATACCCTGGCCTGGCCTAATATTACCAGTTCCCACATCCAGACTTCATTGGGCTCCTATTGAATTACTCTCCTAAGTAAGTTTGTTTGGCAACTCCCCTGGAATTAAGTTTTAATTCCTTTAGATTACTAAACATTAAATGATGATAGGTTATTTGTTACTTCTAAATTATATTTTTGTTTCATTTATAACTTATAATATTGCTTGGTTATAGTGTTCTCCTTAGAAAAATGACTATGTAGATTATTGGTTATTTTTAACAAATTGTCATTAGGAATTTAATCTTAGAACAAAAATCACTTGTATATAAGTATTTCAGAATTATTTCTGATGAACAAAACTATTGGAAATAAGTTTTATTATTCAAATACATTAATTATCCTTTTCATATGTTAAGCTTATATTCTGTGCCTTAGAGTAGGCTAAGTACTTTATACATAATCATCCTATTTAATCATGGAAATCTTACCAGTGAACTATTATCTTCATCTAAAATTTAGGTGGCTGAGACTTGGAGAAGGAAAATAATTTTCATACAGAGATATTAAAGTGCTCATCTAGCCACTATCTAATAGTGTTTGAACTCTTTTTCTATTAATGCTTTTTTTTGTGTTGCTTTTAGTGACAGTTGTTTTCAGTATTCCCATTAAGTAAGCAATTATGTTTGTGATAAACGTTTTTGAAGTGTTACACATTTCATTGTATTTTTCAACATCAAGCAAGGTTTTGTTTCTCACAAAACTGATCAGAAATAATAAAAGATGGCTCTGTTTCACTTGAACTTGAAAGGACAAGAATAAGAAGCAGTATTTCATGAAAGTTAAAGCATTTATAGTTCATTTCTCAAAATTGTTCAGTGCCAAAGTGCCCCAGGTCTATCCTCAAGTTTTGTGTTTCACTAGACTAATCTATACGACTCAGCAAATAGTAATACTCGTGATTACAGTTTATTACAGCTAAGAATACAAAGTAGGATCAACAAAGTAAAAAGGTGCATAGGGCCAAGCCTAGAAAAAGTGACGCTCAAGTTTCTAAGAGTCCTCTCTCAGGAGTCACATGGGCATGCTCAATTCCTCCAGCAAGGAGTTGTGGTAAAGTATGCAAAGTGCTGTTTATGAGAGAAGTTCATTGGAGACCGAGGACCCAAGTTTTGGGGGGGACTTGTTACATGGACACCCTGTGCCCTGTTTGTACCCAAATTCCAGACTGTCAGAAGGAAAGTAGTATTCATTATAAACTATGCTGTCTATACAGTTTGGGCACCATGAGCAACTCTTAACACTCAGAGAAAGTTTTATGTCACTTCAGGGGACAGTTTATCAGTCAAATTCCTACATGCCATTCGAGGGTCAGCCTGCAAGCTGACCTTTGTTAAGGATAGACGATCACATACCTCCTGTGTTAGGTGTTACGTGAGATTCAAGAGGCACTTGGGAAATTATTACTATTCACTTTTGAAAAAATAACTTCCTTATTGTAGCTTTCCAAAGCGTGTATTATATCATATCATTTGAGCCACCTCAAATTGTTGCTTTCTGTTATCCCTATAATTGTAAATAACAAGTGACTTGGTAATATAGGCCATATGATTTTTAAACTAAACTGGTGCAGGTGAGGCCTCCCATTAAGCTAATAACTGGTTGAAAGAAGATCATGGTAGTCTAGTCTCTAGACATTCTTTTAAGCAGGGGACCTTGTCTCTTCTTTATCACCATGTGGCACAATATCTGGCCTCTAGTAGGTGTTTACATATTTACTGAGTTGAGTGTGCAAGTGAAAAAAATATATCTGATGGGGTGCCAGAGAAACTTAGTTTATAAAATGAAAAATGGCAAAAGAAGAAAGCATCAGTCCCATTTCAGAGATTTTCAGGGATTCACCAATAATTTATTGTTTTAATCCATTTGGCTCTTCTGAAGTATTAAGATAGGATGGGGAAAAGAAATTAGTTTATTGCTTAAAGGGATTGCTTATTTAAATTTTTCAGCAGCCCACTTTCTCATGGCACACCTTTTAAATAGAATTCCCAAGGTATAGAACAAGTGTTGCCTCTTTTCATTGCCTTTATTTTTTTTTCTATTTAAATTTTGTTTTCTTTATTTCCTTTACAGTAATATTCAGGAGGCTTCTCAACAGTTGGCTCCACCTGCAGCTCTAACTCGGAGCGGGCCTGAGAGCTCAGAGAGCGCAGGCCCCAGCAGACCAGGGGCAACCAGCCTCACGGCGGCTGCAGCATTCAAGCCCGTGAGCTCCACCAGCGCAATCAAGTCTCCAGGCTGGCAGCGGCCAGACCAAGCAGGTAGGGCAGAGAAGCCTCTTACTGATGCTTGTCTTCACTGGGCAGTTACAAAAATGTGTTATGGGGGCCGGGGATTTAGCTCAGTGGTTCTGCCACCTGCCTCGCAAGTGTAAGGACTGAGTTCGATCCCCAGTACCAAAAAAAAAAAAAAAGTGTTACGGAATATATGGTAGAATTCTCTAGTGAAACCCATTCTCAACCATTGAAGATTTAGAAAAAACTATAACTATAGCCATTTTGCTGTTTGAAGTCATAAACATTCTCATGTTTGATGCAATTGTCACTTGCTATTTATAATTATAGAGTTGGCCACAAGAACCATGTTTTGAATTGTAAATTTGGAGTCTTATTTCATAACAAACTATATATTTGGAAGATTATTCCTGGAAATAGAACATGTTGGTTTTTATAATATGTACAAAAACATCTATTGCCACCGAACAGTTGTTGAAAAATCTTTTGCTTCCTGTTCTCTGAAGAATTACAATGCAGAAGTAGTGTTAGAAAGATAATAGTATTAGAAAGAGAAAAAGAATACTTGAATGATAGGATGGAACAACTCTGCACAGTTAAATAAAGTCACTTAACCTCTTTGACCCTCAGTTTTCTGGTCCACAAAATAGAATTTAAACTCATTTTCAGTTTCTCCCAACATGAACAAAGTTTATAAGCATACAGAGTTCCTCTATTAAGGGGTGGGGTGGGGGTGGGGGTGAACTTAAATGATGCCAGGCCTGAGCTTACTTTGATGTTTTTTCATGCTTTGAATGCCATCTGGATGATTCTCATCCAGGTTCATTTTGCTGCCTAGCCGTCAATAATTTATAATCCTCTCTCTGCTGAGCTCCACATCCTCAAACCCATTGAACTATTTGCTGTCTCCTGGAGGCACCACAAATGCATTGTGTTTGAAAATATCATTTCCTACCTCTGGATGGCACACCCACTCAGCTGCTAAATGTTGGGGTCTAAATGTAGGCCCCATCTAGATGATGGGGTCTAAAGTTTACATTCTAGCAATAACTAATAGCACATTCTCAAATTTCTTCTCTCCTCTGTCATCAGAGCCATTGCCTGAATTCAATCCCTCATGGTAGTATTATCTACACAGTTTATTTCATGGTGGCATGTTATATGTTGCTCATTTTACAAAGTAAAATAGTGGATATTTCAGTATCCAAGTTATCCCTTGGTATCCACAAAAGATTGCTGCCAGGACTCCCTAAAGATAGCAGAATCTACAAATCTCAAGTTCTTTATTTAAAAATATTTAGTATTTGTATATATCCTACACGCAGCCACCTATGTACTTTAAATCATCTCTAGATTATTTGTAATACCTGATACAGTGTAAATGATATGTAAATAGTCATTACACTGTATTGTTTAGGGAATATTGACAAGAATATATCAATACATGTTCACTACGGACACAGTTATTTTTTTCCCTGATATTTTCAATTTGCCGTTGGTTGCATCCCCCAATATGGAAACTGCAGATACAGAGGCCGGACTATTTGTGCTGTAGGAGAAAAAGTATAAGCTATTGCATATGATCTAGACTGTTTTAAAGGAAAGACTGTTTCATTACTTTTAAAAAGTTAAAATATTCAGACTAGTGTCATTGACCTCAGGAATGTCTAGACTATTGACTTCTGTTCTCTTGAGGGAAATTGCTGACAATGCTCAGCCATTTTGAGTTATTTCCACCTACCAACGCCTATATATGATGATGGAGATTCCCTGTACTTATTTGCTATATCTGTGTAATACAGAAAATAACTTTCAGAAAAATTCCTTTAGTATGGCAATTGGAAACTAACAAAATGTTTTGTAAAATAGGAAGAACTAAATGTCTGAGTTATAAACTGAAAGGAAGGCAGAAAATATATGCAGCAGGGGACAAAAGTGTATGTCCTGCTTTTGAAAGTTCAGAAATTTATGATTAAAGTAACTGCTCTGACCCTTGAAATAGAAAGAATTCAGGTTGGTACTGAATTCCTGGAGAATTCAGCAGAATAAAATTACCACAAGAGGGCAACAGAATCCTTTCTTCTCTGAGTCATTGAAATAAAAGACAAATCACAGCAACTATAATAATCATGATTTACATGGTTAATATTTAAAACATTTTTTTCAGAATGTATGTCAATTTAATAAGACAAAAGTATAACAATTTAAAACATTATATATTACATTATAAAACAATACTATAAAAAGAAAGTACGTTTCCCATGTGAAGTCATAGTTGAATTACATCAGAATCCTTAACTGAAATCAGAAAATATTTCCTGAGCTCCTGCTGTTTATTTTGTTCTAGATGCTGGAAATAGGCATTTAGAAAGTTATATTATGAAATTTACTTACTTTGCATTTTTTTGTAAAATTTAAAAATAAACACAAAATTCCCAGCCTCTTAAATTCTTTTCTTCCCTACCCCAAGATATATCATTTTTTTAAAAATTCAGAATTTACTCTTCGTTTCTGATAAACTTAAGGGCTTTCTACTACAAACTTACAGGTTCTTTTGGAGGTGACAACTGTCTTCTTGCGAGTTCTGGTGGACTTCACAATTCACTTGGGAAAATGACATTGCCAGCACTGTCTAAAAGCTAAACAGCTGAGTGATCAGGCTCAGGTGGGCTCAGTTAAAGCATCACAGCACGTGAAGTTGCTTCTGTCACAGTGAGAGCTTCCAGCTTTTTCTTGAAAATTCATATGAGCTCTAGTGTCACTGGGGAAGGGGGAAAGAAATTAGATTTGACTTCTCCCACTGTCCCTTCACTGACAGATCTCCAGAAAGTCACAATGAGCAGTAAATTGTTTTAAGATAATTTCTATAGTTGGGTGGGAGGGAGGGGATCAAAATCACTAAGTTGAAGTCAGGGATCCACTTAGTTGATTCTGAAGTCATTTTGATGGATTTTAGGCAGCATTTAATTTTTATTTTTGAGATATAATATTTGTGTATCATTCTGGGTACATTGGGTTAATGCAGTGCATGTATATCATGTGTAATGGTTAAATCAAGGTAATAAGCACTTCCGTCTCTTCAAACGTTATTTTTATACATTAAGAATTTTATGCTCTTGTGTAGTCAAAAAAATTTTTTATGGAATGGAATAGAAAATATAGTATTTTGACATACAATATTGAATAGGTATCATTTTATGAAAATTTTATGAATTTTAGTAGACTTCTGTAACATATGCAAGCACATGCAGATATGTTTAGGGTAAAACATTTCTTACTATTATACAGTTTAAAAATAGTCTGAGAATCACTGATTCAAAAAAATTTTATTCATACTTCTGTTTATCAAGTGGTAACTAAAGTGTTTTTGAAATAATGGGTGGAAGGAAGACTGCATTGAAAGAGTTGATTGAAATTTTAAGACATACTAGTGTATTTTGAGCCTGTTTCGGGTTCCTATTGCATCCATTGGAGTTCTGACTTTAAATCTCAGATCATTTCACTTGTGGTGTTACATATCCTGTGTTACCCAGAAATCTTTCAAGAACACAGTAATGCTACACCAGTTGATAAATAGAGTAGGTGTATACATAATGGCATTAAAGCTGAGATTGCATCATCATCTTTTTCTCAGGCCTATAGTTTAACATACTCAACACACACAAGCTTGGAGCCACTCTCAAAAAGGGAAATATTTTAGGATGCAAATAGTCAGAAGTTCATAGTCTCAACAGAACTATTAAGGTACGAAAGAAGTAAAAGTCCAAGCTTTAGTTTTCTGCAAACTAGCAATACTACTATCTACTTGTCCTCTGTCTTTTGTAACACTACTTCTATGAATAAGGTGTATAGTTGCTTTAGAAATATTGACTTGAATCTAGAAAAATATATAAAAGGTGAGATTTTTCTTGTTACTTTTCAGAATCAAAGAGTTGTATTTCTTTCAACTTATATTTGAATTTACTGTATTTGGTTTTTATTAAAATTTTATGCCAGAAACCTTTGTATTACATATAATTAAGTGGTTAGATAAGTATTTTGAAACCTTTGTTTATTGGTATAAGTTTAAAAATATATCCCCATGTTTATCTAAGTGACCTATTTGCTGTGTTACGTGTTTCCTAGATTTTTTGTAAGTTATGGATAGCTGATTAGGTAAATTTAGCTCATTAGATGAAAATATATGTATAAAGCATTTTTCTCTTACCAAATATAGTCAAGTATTTTTCTCAACACCAAACACAGTCAGATATTTTTCACAAACCCAGGCTTAACATCACAAACAGCCACTATATTTTGGCATTTTTTATTTCCTGATTTTAGTTGAATCATACTCAAAATGAAAATGATTAATTTACTGGAGAGTAGTGCTTTGCCAGATCTACTCATTTTTTTGATTAGTGTGGCCCTGAAGAGTAGGAATGTGTGCCCTGTGGGGTATGGATTTTAGAAGGCTAGCATTTTTGAGTATGTGGTTTTCTCATCTAAGTAAGGATCTGAAAAGAGTCCACGCTAGCATCATTGTGAAGACGAAGTGATATAACCTATGAAAGTGCCTGGTGCATAGAGAATACTCAAGAAACATTAAGTTTCTACCTTTTATTCCTTTCCTGGTAGCATTGATACATGTATTGCTACCATCCTGTCCTACAAACCTTTGGTGATAGCTTTATCACAGCATTCATCGTGTTCATTTTAATTATTTATGTGTGTGTCTTTTATCATTGTAAATGTCAGTGAGTAGCTGAGAGGGTAGGTAGATCAGTTTCTTTTATTTTGGAAACTTCCTGTGATTTGGGGGCCACAACACTCAATTGCCAAGATATTCTGTCCTCCTCTCAGAGTTGAAATTCCAACAGCCAGTGGAAGCACTGTTGGCAAAGGCAGCTATTAAAATAACAAATTGCAAAGGGTAAGGGGACTGTCTCATGCAGCATTGAGCACCATAACAGCTAAGGCTCTGAACATATGCAGCATTATAGTTAGTACTATATTATTTATATTCACTAATTTAAAAGATTAATAACTGAATGCCTTTTGGTAATATTTTTTTCCTCAAAAAATATGGCATTTAAGGAACCAGGCATGCAGAGGGAATGTTGGAAATACAGGCTCACTTGTTTTATCATTGTGGACAAATTAGTTTAGATGTAAAGCATCAGTGTATAATGTAGAAATCAGTAAAATAAATAAATAAATAAATATGTAAAGCAATATTAAATAAGTTTACAAGGCCCACGTCAGAGGCATGGAGGTCTGATTAATGAAAAGAGGATAAAGTTCCAAGGATACAGTTTTGAGGTAGAATATGTATTTGTGTGTACTGAAGTCTTATTGAGGAATAAGATTTTAATGCCTGTGCCTAAGACAAAATCACATGTAGTTAGTCACCTGAACATTCTTAGGAAGAAGCCAAGTTGGAGACAGAGCAATATGTACACAGCTCTTGAGAGTCTGGCTTCTTGAAGGAAAGATGTATAATGCAGGATGGTCTAGTAGCAAGAGAATGTTAGACAGGTTAATGGGAAGGCCAGGTCAGGAAAGGTTTTGAACATGAGAGTGGATTAAGAGTTTTGTAAGCTAGGTAGTGGCAAAATCAGATTTGCATAATTAAAAGATCAGTATAGTTCTAATGTGTTTAAGAGATCATTTTGATTTCACTATGGAGATTAAGGCTGGAGTCCTGGATATCATATAAGAAGTTGTTGAGCTAATCCAGAATAGAGACGGTGTTAATTACCCTGGGCCGTGGCAGTGGGAATGGGTAGAGTTCTATGGTGAAGAGAACTGCAGGGTACTTACCTTATAACCTGACTGCAAAGCAAGTTTTAACCACTGCTTTCCCAAGGAGCTTGATTTCTTGTGGAAATCACTCTCCTCTTTACACTGGTAGAGGACTGCATTTAGCTCAGAGAAACCATACAGCTAGCCCCCATGTTCAGGGATCTGCTTCCAAGGATTCAGTCAGCCTCATAGGAAAATACTGGGGAGAAATTGCATCTATACTGAATACAAACAGGCTTTTTTATAGCAACTACTTGCATAGCATTTAGACTGTATTCATTAAAGTATCTAGAGAGGATTTAAAATGCACAGGAGGATGTGTTCAGGTTATGTGCAAATCCAGTGCCTTTTTCTATAAGGTCTCGAGCATCAGCAGATTTTATACACAGGGCTCCCATCACTCATGAGTGCCAAGGGTGACTGTACTGGATTCTGAGCACTCCAGTCCATGGCAAAGAAATTAGTGAAATATATACTAGCTTTTTTCTTTTTAAGGACCATGTCAAATTGCAACATATAAATCTGTATTGATTTCATTTTGTACTGCAATTGAGAAATAAGTTGTTTACTTTTATAACATAACTATGTTCTTTTTGCAGCTTTTCCTCATGTATTTGCACTTATTTTATCTTAAGTATTTTCTTCTTTCTCTGAAACTATTTGAGAGGATCTGTATTGGTAATAAATACATTAACACTATGATATATATATATATATATTTTTTTTTTTTTTTGGTACCGGGGATCGAACATGGGACCTTGCACTTGCGAGGCAGATGCTGGAACCACTGAGCTAAATCCCCAGCCCACTATGATATATCTTCAATCAATAACATGATTTCTTGCCCAGAAAATCATTAAACTATATATTAGCTAACTTCAAATTGCCATTTTCTGTAGAAAACAGCATTACTATGTTTCATGGAGCTATTTAAAATAAAATGCTCTATGTGTTCTTGCACAGAAGTATTGTCTGGCTGTGCTGAAAGTTTTGTTTGCTGTTTTCATTAGCAGTCCTCACAGCATGTTGGAATGCCACCCCATGCTTTTCACTGCTTATACAGACAGCCATTTCCCGTTAAGCCTTGTAAGGTCACATATCTCCTGATGTTGGCAAAAAATTGATTTCTTTCCATTTAATATTAAATGTGTCCATGAAGGCAGGCATTCTAAAGGCGTGTAGTTGACATTATGGTGACATAGTCTATATACCATAGCATTATATCATTTAATATTCAAAATTCTTGACCTCTGACTGTACTGAACAAATATCAATTTTTCTAAATTCTCAAGACATCGTTCTCTTCATATGAATCAGGTGATTTGTTCATAAGCTCTTTATTGGTGAAATTGTTTTCTTTATGGACAAAAAAGATATGATATGTAATAAAGGCAAGGCTTCTTAATTGACAGTGTAAAAATGTAAAGATTGGTGCTTTTTAAAGAAATATAAGTTGTTTTGAAAAAGCATGAACAAAACTGCAATCAATTAGAGGTCTTTTAGAGAATAAATTTCTAAATTTCTTTTGATAAAATAAAAAAGAGGAGCCAGGCATGGTGGTGCACATCTGTAATCCCATCTCTCTGGGAGGCTGAGGCCAGAAGTATTAAATTTCAGGCCCAGCCTGAGCAACTTAATAAGAGCCTGTCTGCAAAGTGGGGAGACTGGGATGTGGTTCAGTGAAGACACCCGGGGCTTAGCCCCCAGTACAACAAACTTGCTTTTCAAAATATGTAGTTGTCTTTAAGCTCCTTTTGCATCCTGTATTGGAAAGTACTCCCTATCCCCATTTGGGAAATTGGAACTCCTGAGTGTGGCTGGCAGCCTAGAAGGAAACAGATCACCTCATGAAACAGTAAACTGGAGGGTACCATTGGCTGGTGGTCATAATTGTTTTTATAGCATTTTCAATTTTAAAAATTACCTTTCTTCAGAGTTCACATTAAGTAGTGTTATTGTAATTAAATGGGCCTCATCTTACCAGTGAGGTAACAGAATCTTAGAAGGGAAAGGACTTGTCCAGAGTCCTATAATGAGATGAATCCAGTTATTTTGACTCCAAATCGTGGATGTTTTCATGTGCCACAAGGGTAACATCAGGGAATATATTTAAGGGTAACTAAATATCATAGGGATGGGATAGAAAGGGTGTTTGCCTTGGAAAGGGTAAACTAAGTACCTGGCAGCTGCAAAGATCTGTTGCATCTAAACTTTATTTTTTAAATTCAAATGACTTAGTTAAGATTCTAGTTAATTAGATCCTCTGGTGTGTGCTACATTTTAACAATAAAGAAAAGCTTGTTTATTTCATTATGGACAGAGCTTTTAGAGAGATCTGATATGTTTTTTGTTTTTTTCTTTTTCCCTTTTCCTTTTTTTTTTCCCTTGAGGAAGACTTAGATATATTTGCAAGATTTGATTAGATAAAAGACTGAATGATGTGCATCTCAGTTGTAAGTGGATATAAATTCTATCTTTTATTTGAAGCCTAAAGGAGATAGGGGTGAGAAAGGAGATTACTGTTTCTACAACCATCCCAAATTTCATTGTAGGCTTTGTGCTACACTAATAAACTGAAATAACTAGATTTGCTGAGCTGAGATGGATAGATTTATTGGTCCCATTTTTAAATTTTTATATGAATAAGTAAACTGCTACCAGTTGCATGTATGTCATCTCTTCTAATAATGTTTTATTGCCATCTGCTCCCTGCATTTTGACATTATTAAACTAAACAGTCCACTTGCCATAAGGTCCTGAGTGGAGCTGCCCATCGTCAAAACTGGGGTGTGAAGCACATAAATAAACGTGCTCTATCTCCCTACACAGTAAGGAGATTTTTGTTTAAAATCATGATTCCCAGATAGGAAAGAAACAAAAGTAACAGTCATTAACAGCCTGCTTTCTTTTTTAAATATTCTTTTATTTTAATTTATTTCTATTTTGGAGCTCTTTGGTGTTGATACAAGTGCAAATCTTTCAAAGCTCTTCTTTCTCCCCAGTCCCTTCCATCCTGACATTTAACATACTAACCCTTTTATAATGAAAATATATATATTTGTTCATAAATGCTTTTCATCAAGGATTATTGCATTTTACTAATTAATGAGCGTAGTTTAAATCAGGTATTGGCAAAAATATGATCCTTGGTTATATCTGGCCCACCACCTATTTTTGCAAATAAAGCTTTATTGAAGCACAA
The DNA here is from genome assembly GCF_000247695.1 of Heterocephalus glaber. The sequence continues at coordinate 22,544,586 of NW_004624757.1, forward strand.
CCATGCTCATTGCTTCACCTATGGTTTATGCTTACTTCTGTGCTTCCATGGTAGAGGTGCATAGTTGGAAAAGAGTCTAAAAGTTATAAACCCAACATTCTGGGAGGCAGAGGCAATAGGATTGCACATCCTAGGCCAGCCAGGGCAGTGTAGTGACTTAGCAGGGTTCTGTCTCAAAGTAAAAAGGGGCTGAGAATGTAGTTCAGCAAGAAGGCCCTGGGTTCAATCCCCAGTACTAAAAAACAAAACAGTTTAACTCTTAAGTTTGAACCATAAGAATATGAAAATATTTTACTGCTTAGTTATTGTGCAGAGTAGACACTGTGAGTCACTAACCCTGACATACTGATTTCCCTTCTGCTTATCTGTGTCACCCTCCAAAAGACAGACTGTTTGGAAGCAAGTATCTTTTTCTTGGATGTATCTTTTATACCAGAATTCGTAGAATTGAACATTGTATGTGTTCTCTGAGTAGTTGTTAAATGAGTGGGTGTTTTATTAATGTTAACCATGTAAGGTCTTCTGTCAAGGTGTAATAATAACTGGCATTTATGAATCATTTATACATTCAAGAAACTGTAAATGTTTACTGCCTCATTTTATCTCTTTAAATTTTGAGGTAGGTGTTGCTGTTTTATAGATGAGAAGACAAAGACCCAGAATAATGACATTTCCAATGTCACAGCTTAAAAATAGAACTACAATCCCAAGTGTTTAACATTATGTCATGCTGCATATATTGCTTCCTGCAACATTAAACAGCTGAGCAGTGATCTATGCTTTTAAAAGATATGAAATAGACATAACTTTGATAATGGTAATAAGGTTTTATTTCAAAGATCTAATGACTTCAATATGAAAGATATTTTAAAAAGTTAGTGGGAGTGATAGAAATGTAAGAGCTGGGCACAATAGAACCTGCTTGTAATCCCAGCTACTCAGGAGGCTGAGGCAGGAAGATCATGAGTTTGAAGCTAGCCTAGACAACATAGCAAGCTATTGTCTTTTTAACAACAACAACAAAAGAAAAAGAAAGATAGAAATGTAAGGAGGATACTAATTTAAAATTTCTTACAGAAACTTATATTCATCATTGGAGACTTGTGGCTATTGTTTGTGACATGGGAAAATCTTAAATTTTCTTTCCTTTCTGCTTCAATTTTTTGCATATGTGATGGGGATTCTACTTATCTAAATAATTCAAACCATAGATGCCTTCTTCCTTTATCTCTGAAATAAAACTTCTCTTTGATTTATATAAGTAGATGAAAATTAATGGGAAAGTGGTAAAAGCCAAACCCATTTTGGTTTCCTGCTACTTAAGAAATAACATGTCAAGACTCTAGATTTATCACATTCATGATGGGGCTGTAATTCATATGTCTCACTGCTGGGCAGCTTGAACCACTGATGGAACATAAGTGACTGTCCCATGCATGACTGCACAACTTCTACCACTAGTGATACAAACTTCCAGGGAGCATGCTAATGTGAATATGAAATACTTTTAATGTATGTTTATATAAGTATTCTTATCCAAATATGATCAAAATTCTACAGATTTAATAGTTTAAATTCTTACCTTATAGAATTTGTACAATTCATTCCTGCAGTTATGAATTATGCTTCAGTTTTGTTTTTTTAAAATGTTTTTTAAATTCATTTTATTGGTACATTTTAGGTATACATATAATGACATTCATCATTGAAAATTTGCACCTTTACATAATCTTTCTTGGTTCTTATTTTTTCCCCATTCCTCTGCCCTCTCTTCAACCCCTCCATCCCTCCTTATTTACGAAGACTTTGTTTCCAGTATTTTCATTTTCTCATATTAAATCCATTCCTTTCTTTTCTTTCCCCTACCCCTCCCACTTCCCCTTCCCCTTTGCCCCTTTTCTTCCTATTTTACGTTATCTATTATACCTTTTAGTCCTTATTTACGCTTTCAGTTTCTCACACTAGAGAAACTACTCAGTATTTACACTTGTGTCCTATTTATTTCACTAAAGAGTATCGCCTCAATGTGAATCTATTTAGCTATAAATGTCTCTAATTTCTCATTTTTTATGGCTGAGTAGTACTCCATTTTGTAAAAAGACCACATTTTCTTTATCCAGTCTGAAATTGATGGGCAGTTGGGCTGCTTCCAAGTTTTAGCTATTACAAACTGTGCTGCTATGAACATGGGTGCACATATATCACTGTGGTATGATTCTTTTAATTCTTTGGGGAAGACACCCAGCAGAGGAATAGTGGGGTCAGATGGGATTTCCAGTCCTAGCTGTTTGATGTATCTCCATACTGATTTCCACAGTGGTTGCACCGGTATAAACTCCCACCAGCAGTGGAGCAGGGTTGCTCTTTCCCCACAGCCCCACCAGCATTTGTTATTCGTTGATTTCATGATAGCAGCCAGTTCTTCCTGGGGTGAGGTGAAATTGCAGCAATTTGCATCTCTTGAATGACCAGTGATGTTGAACATTTTTTCATGTTTATTTGCTATTTCTGCTTCTTTGTCTGAGAAATGTCTGTTCATTTCAGATGCCCATTTTTGTATTGGGTCTTTAAATTTGAGAGGTCTGATTTTTTTTTAAGTTCTTTATAGATTCTAGATAGTAGACCTTTGTCTGAGGAACAGTGGTTGAAAATTTTTTCCCACATTGTGGTTTGTCTCTTCACACTGTTGGTGGTTTCTCTTGCTGTGCAGAAGCTTTTTAATAAGAAGAGATCTCATCTGTTGATTGTTTGTGCTAGTTCACGGGCAACTGAGGTTTTGTTCATAAAATCATTTCCTACACCAGTGTCTTCAAGAGTTCTACCTAACCTCTGTTCCAGCCGGTTCAGCATTTCTGTTTTAATATTTAGATCTTTAATCCATTTTGATTTTAATTTAGCACTTGATGAGAGATATAGTTCTAATAATAGTTTTAATCTTTGGCAAGTTGAAACTCAGTTTTTCCAGCACCATTTATTAAAGAGGCTATCTTTCCTCCAATGAGGGTTTTGGCTCCTCTGTTGAAGATGAGGTGGCTGAGTGTGTCTGGAGTTGTTTCTGCATCTTCTAATCTGTTCCACTGGTCCTCTAGTCTGTTTCTTTGCCAGTACCAT
>NW_004624757.1:22560769-22572737 GCF_000247695.1 Heterocephalus glaber
ATTTTTTTTTATCAGTTTCTGTTCTAGAGCCTGTAATCATGTCTTTCACTCTGCTCACCATCTCTATAGTTATCTGGGAGATTATTTTTGCTTTGAATTTTTCTAGAACCTCATTCATCTGTTTTGTTACTTCCTGTGCTATCAGTTCAGGGTGTCTTGGTGGTTGATTATCAGACTTTTGCACCTCATTTTCCCCAGAGTTTGCCTTTTGTGGTGTGGAAGTCTGAGTTTGTGCCTTGCTTAAATGTCTTCTCACTTTTGTTTTTGGCCCTGTCCTCGGTTTAGTTCCTGGGTTGATACTTTGAAGTTGTTTATTGTAAGTATCTTTGTTGATGTATTTAGAACCCTTATGGAATGATTGCTTCTCAGAGGTGTTTTCCAGATGTAGCTGTTCCTTAGGTTTTGAGTCTCTAATGGCTCTGTGGCTATCTCATTTTCATTATACCAGGAAGAAGAACTGATTAGATCGATCACAACACCTTAGCCCAAGTGATACAGTTAGCAACACAATAGCATCAAATACCTCTTAGAAAATGACAGTTTGTGGTAGTTGTTAATCTATCACCTTTAACTGTGTGAATTAAATCAATATCAAGGACCAACCCCAACATATGTTTATAGTGAATAAACTCTTCAATATAGCAACTTTACCCTTTGGGATGGGGAGTTAGAAGGAGTTGGGAAGGGAGGGATAGGTAGGTAGAAAGATAGGGGAAGGTTAACAGTGAGGCCAGAGGGTACAGATGAGAGAAGGAAAGAGAAGAAAAGAAAAGTAAAGAAGAAATCCGAATTAGGGCCAGAACAGGAACACAAAGGGATATGAAGAACAATGTTGGACAGCAAGGGAGAGAGAGAGAAAGAAAAGAATAAAGAAAGAAAAAAGAGAAAAAAATTTTAAAAGAGTAGAAAAAGAAGGAAAAAAATTAAAAATAAGAGCAAAAAAAAATAATGGTAATTTTAAAAATAACAAATAAAAGATAAAATTGAAGGGATTCCTTCAGGGTATATGTCTCTTCTGTCAAAATAGACAATGTGGGCAGCAGTGTTCAGGTATAAGTCAATGAGTCTCAGTAAGCCAGTCACAGACCTGTGAGATTCAGGCAGATTTCTGGCTGCAAGACCCAAGTTGAGCTCCCTGTCCTCCTGCATGGTTGAACTGTGCAAGTTTCTATTGCAGCTTCCAGCTGCCTTTCCCCTGAAGATAGTCCAGGTTCCGATGGGAGGTGATGATCCCTCTAACTTACCAAGTATGGTGGTCTGGTGTGCCTTTATTGCAGAGATTCTCTTCACTTTTCCAGTGGTCTTCAGTTATCATCAGGGAGCCTGAGAGAGGCCCTCTCTGTGTTGTTCACGTCTGTAGCTCAGGACAATGGCCTTCATGACCCCCTGTGCCTCTGTAGTGTACAACCAGGTAGCTGAACAGCCAAGAGGCTGAAGGCGGCAGTGGGCGGGTGTGGGGCTCTGTTGTTGTAGGCGCCAGCGCGGCTCCTCAGGCAGCTGGTGGGCATGCCCAGGGGGTCCTTACCAGCTCTTGGTCACAAGTAGGCATAGCTAGCTGGCATAGGACGTTAATAGAGGTGAAGGGAGCAAGAAAACACTTCTGACTCTGATGATCAGAGAAGGGTTTGGAGATGAAAATGGAACTTCTGTGAGCCTTGCAGAACTGGAAATTGGTGGCTGGCGGTGGAGAAAGGAACATTTCCTTTGCTGAGGTCATAGAAGCAGGGTCTGGCCTGGCACACTCAAGAGACAATGAGTAAAATACAGGGTGGTATCTAAAACACAGACTCAGAAGCCAGACTACCCAGGTTCAGGACTGCCTTTTTCTTGCTTTGTGACCTTGGCAGGTTTCTTAATCTTTCTTAACCCCAATTTCTCACAAAGTAAAAAAGTGCTCTTAATCATACCAAAGTTATAGTGCTGTTGTAGGAATTTGAGAATAGTGCCTTCAAATAGTGATTGTATAAGTTAAATAGCAAATAAGCAAAGTGAGCATGATGATGGTGCAGATATGTAGGGAAGCATTGGAGCAGCCTCTGCTGGGCTGGATGGTCAGGACGCTTACAGCATGCGCTGAGGAGTTACAGAAGCTTTGTAAGCAGGAGCATCCTATCACAGTCATGATTTTGAAAAAGTAATCTGTAGAATTGTAGGTGGAAAAGACCCTGGCACCAGAGAGAGTAGCTAGGAATTTGTAGGAGTCCAGACCTGAGGAACCCAGGATCAGAACTCAAATGATAGAATGTGGGTTTGTACTAGGAAGGACCAGTTTGAAAGTATTCACTGTGAAAATGTTGCTAGGGTCTGGTGTGGAGCATCGGGCACACAGGGACACAAGAAGCAGAATGCCATGCCTGCCTGAGGTAAAGGATTCAAAGTAATGGGAGTTCTTCAGAAGAGCTGGCAGTGTGCACCACAAGGAGAAATCCACTTCACTTGTCTTGTGTGTAAAAATGATAACTGGATTTGGTGTTGAAAATGTTCTTGAAAATGCTTGTCTGGTGCTCTAAGAGATACAAGCTGGGGCCAGGAGATGCAGAAGCAGAGAGGAAGGTGGTACTGTAAGAGTGAACAAAATAATACGGAAGAAGCTGTGCAAACTGAAATCTACAGTAATTTTCTTTCCATTTCTGTAAGAGAAAGTGTGAATCTAAGAGAAGGGAAACATGTTCCTAGTCTGGAGGATTCAACTTGAAACATGGGCAGTAGTAGAGCTCCCTGACCAGCAAAGGCCATTTCACAGATCAAGTGCCAGACATAGCATAGTAAGAGATGTGCTAAGTGTCTCTAAATGCAGGGTTCTGGATCCACAGTTCACATCATGCAGACAGGCTTTATTCTTATGGTAAAGAATTGTCATTAAGGTTGTCTTAATTAATTTTATCCAGTTCTATCCATGCCTTTAATATAGATACTGTCAACATATGTTTGTATGTAGAGTTGCGACTTATATGTACACACTGTTATTATTTGATTTTCATAAGTTGTTCCTTTTAGACCATTTTAATGTGTGCTTTTTCTCTTCAATTAGATTTTAATTTCCTGTGGGTAAGAAGGTCTTTTGTTGGTTCCAGTCTTGTGGTTTTTGTGCTCAGTTATTTGTTGCTTTTAGCCCATTCATTCTTTTCAGACACTGTATTAATTGTGAGGGTGATGAATAAGACATAATTCTTGGGAGCATACTCACTAGCTGGGGAGGAAAAGACAAAAGTGTGTAATAGAATCAGTAATAAAGACATTCCAAAAGTGTGATATATTAGCCAGCTTTCCCATCACTGAGGCACAGTGCCAGCACCCATAACTTAGGAGTCAGTAATGATCAACAGGCTCCAAAGCAGAGACCTCCGGGTGGAAGGATATGGTGGAGCAGAACTGCTTAGTTCCTGGTGGCTGGAAAGCAGAGCAGGGGACAGTGCCAGGGAGGAATAGGCAAGGGCCATGTGTATAGCACCCAAGGCCATGCTCCCATGACCCACCCAGACACACCCAGGAACATGCTTCACTAATCTGCTGAGCATTTCTTACACCAGCGACATGGACATGTCAGGATTAACACTCTCCTATGGAGACATGGGTTAGAGACATATGATCTGGATTATGTGGAAGGGCCATGGGTAGAGGTAGCTATAGGAGAGATTTTGAAACTGTTGACTTCTGAGCTAAACCTTAAATAGTGAATACTGTGTAAAGAGGTAGAAGGGTGGAAAAATTAGATAACTGAGAGCAAAGGCAGCCTGTACAAAGATGGACCCATTCTCAAGAAAACGTGTGACACTTGGATGTTACTGTAACATCAAGTGAAAGGCAGAGTGCTGAAAGATGAGGCTGGGGAGCAGGAAGGGACCTCTGGATGGGCTGGTGTGCAGTCCCTTGGAGGCATGAACAGCACTGGCTAATCACAGGACACGGAGTCCCTTGAAAGACTTCACTCAGAGTTGTGGTTGGGTGAGACATCAGCCTTAGGTGGCAGTTGGAAGGATGAATTTAAAGAAAATAAGACATTTTGGCAGCTAGTCCTGGTGGAAGGCACAGGACACATAAACTGGGACAGTATTGTGGGAATGGAGGAGAGGGACAAAATCAAGAACCATCCATGATCTGAAGTCAGCACAGTGTGTTATTATCAAAGATAAGAGAGGGGAAGGAACAAGGATGATTCTAGATTGGTACTTTATATGCCTGGATAGCAGTCTGCACAATTTTAGAGAATACAAATTGAAAGATAGAATATAAGGAATTTGTTTTTATCTCCCACACATTGAGATTTTTAATGTGTCTCTGATGTATTTGGAATTAAATCTAATAAATAGTTGGCAGAGATGTCTAGATAACTAAAAAGCATCACCATTGGTATTCATTAACCTTGTTTTTTCTTGGAAGTGGAGGAAGCATCCAATGCATATACCTGTCATAACTCTTGCACTGTATTGTAGTCTTTGATATTCTCTTCTGTTCTTCTGTGTAATGACAGTTTATTGTTTGGGTCATAACTTTACCATACACATGAACAAATGAGTAAATAGATAGGTTATTTTTAAATCATCTACTTGACTTATTCTCCCTGTGCTTTTTCTGGGTTTAAATTCCAGCACCTTCTACTGGGCAAATGTCAAACAGTGCAACTTCCTCGGGAGCAGGGGCACCAGTGAGCTCGGTTGTAGGCCAGCCCCAGCCAAGTGACCAGGATAGTTTGGTGCAAAGAGCGGAGCACATCCCAGCAGGAAAACGAACTCCAATGTGTGCCCACTGTAACCAGGTCATCAGGTCAGTTATTTATTTTTTGAAATACTTAATACCGATGTTAGGTTTTTTAAATATTCTATAACATTTGCAACTTTATTGGGAAAATATTCTTATCATAATTCTATGGAATTGTACTGCAGTGGATAAATATATTTAGAATCTGTTTTAATGAAAAGTAATTATGGGCTCTATGAAAATAAAACTAAAAACAGCCATTACAGGCATTATTAATTCCTTTTAGAACTAAAGAAAAATAGTGATTAATGTGGCCCTTCAGAGAATAGTACAATCTTAAGACTTAAAGGGACCCTAAAGATTATTCCTGTCCACTTCATTATTTTACAAATTATAAAAATGAGAACTTACATTTAGATTTTTTAAAAATAGCAATATAGGGCTGGGGATTTAGCTCAATGGTTTCGCCACCTGCTGCACAAGCGCAAGGACCCGAGTTCCATCCCCAGTACGAAAAATAAATAAATAAGTAAAAATAAAAAATAAAAATAGCAATATAAGATAAAGAGCTTTGAGCTCCCAAGAAAAGAAAGTTGGTTTTTCAAATACCTAATCATTGAAAACTATTAATTACCTTCAGATCTATTCATAAATACTTAAAATTTTAGATTAGACTGTAGAAGGCTGAAGCAGAAGAATTGCAAGTTCAAGCCCACCCTGGTGATTTAGCCAAGACCCTGTATCAAAAAATTAAAAAGACTGGGGCTACAGCTCAGTACAAAGGCCCCGGCCGGGTTCAGCTCCCAAAACCCAGACTGAGAGACAGAGATAGAGAGACAGAGAAAGAAAATTAGGTCATAATCTGCTTCTTTAAAATATTTTTGTCCAGATCTATTTATTGTATCTTAAACTCCCAAGAAGGAAAAAAAATACAGATAGATCTTGAGTTTACTATGCTGAAACCTATTAAATCTCCAAACATTTTTGGTAATTGACTTTTAAAATGTTATGAGGTGTAGTATGAATGCTAACTGCAGGTATTGCTACAGAAGGACCTTGTTGCCTCTTCATGAGTTGCCTTGTTGGTAGTAACAATAAATGTTTGAAATGATTGCTGACATGCTGTACTGTTTTCACTTTATCCTATTTTGAAACAGTTGAAGCAATGGCTTCTTTAAAGTTGAATAAGGTTAAGATGTACATTTTTTTTCCTCTATTATGTAAATATTGCTTAGCATAATATTTCTCTGTAGTACTTTAAAACAGAATCCATGAAGCCTCATGCTTTAAGAATATAACTAATATTCCCCTTCCTAACCTAATAAACAACATATCAAGAAGATACCATACAGTACAAGATTAAAAACAGAATAGTTCTTAGCATTAAGGTGGTGTTCACTGTAACATTTTAATAATAGAGAAAAACAAAAAGCAAAAAAAAATTATGCATAATCTCACCTCCCAGAATAACCATTATTAGTGTTTTAGTTCAGACTTTTGAAACATATACATAAACAGGATGGATATTATTTTACATAAATGGAATTATGATATCTTACAAATTTATTTTTCACCCTTATACAATTTTGAAATTGTATTTTTCAGAGTGAATACCTGCTTAATAAGAATAAGCCAGTAGCAATGGTAGTCACAACAGTGGTCATGAGAAGGGACAAAGTCTTTCCAAAGTCTAGCATACTATCCAGCACAGAACGCTCAATATAAATGTCTAACCAAACAGACTATGTCTCAAAGCCTAGTCATAGCTCAGGCAGTTTAGTTCATCACTTTTCTAAGTGAACCTCTGTGGTTCCTATCTTACAGAAATAAACTGATACGAAACGTAGTATGGTGCTGCCTTATCCCAATAAACTCTGACTTTTAGATGGTTTCTATAAGTTATAGTGCTTTGGCTACCTACACTGGTGTTTACAGATATTATATTCTGAATCAAAACACTTTTCCTGGAAAGAGAAGTCACTGCTTTTATTTGTGTGTTTTTGTAAGCAAATAATTACTGGATGATTTAACAAAATGTCACACTTTATCACCTGCTGATTGATGCTGATTATCAAATTCTGTGACATATTACAATCAGCACTACCAGCACTTCTGAAAGTATGGAGAAAATATGAAGATTATTCACCACTTCTGCATGACTTGGTTCTAATTTCAATGCTAGTCCAGGATGAAATTTTAATGCACAGACATCTTGCCTTATGAAATAAGTGTATATTATGCTCTATATATTTACAAGTGACTGTCTGTTACTGCTCCTTCATCTGTTAAATTTTATATTGATCTGTAATATCCAACACTGTTGTTTGCACATTAAAGATTCATTTACTAAGGAAGTTAATAGAAATGAGGATTAGTTCATGTCAAGATTATGTAACAATAATTAACACAACGTATTTGCCTGGTGCTTCAAATATTTAGGCAGCTTGAATAAATTGTGGTCAGTGCGGAGCCCTAGTCACAGTATAATTCCAGGTCCTAGCTTCGGTGTCAGTCTTGCTCACCAAAGCAAAGAGGCATTAGATCAAGTGACATTCTCCTGGACACCTGTTTAGAAGTGAGCTGCGGTTGCAAACTTAATACTTTCAACACAGAATATTATACCCTGATAGAGTCTGAGAAGTGTAGGATATATTTTATACTTTACATCGTTATTTTTCTACCATATTATTTATGTTTGTAATTCATATGTTTTAAATACTTCAAAATTTCAAAAAACATTTTTAGAAAGGCAAAAACTAAGGCAAATTTTTTGTTTTATTGAGGTTTTGGGTTTAGCAGACTTGATTGTTTTTAGAAAACATTACAAATCTGAATGTTATTATTGAACTGGTTATCTATCTGGTTATAGAACATATTCAATAAAAAAATTCATAATTTTATTTAGCTCTAATGTTTAAAGATTTTGTGGTTTATTTGAATATTGAAAAGTTCGTGGATATTTCACATAAATGATATTATGGAGGCATTACTTTAACTAGTTACACATGGATGGAGGTTACATTTTGGGAACTTTTGCTGAAGCTTTAAATTTGGTGTGGAACATTTCCAATCCAATTACGATAGAAGTGCCATTTCTTCAACTCTTACACTTGTGAATAGATTAACTTTTGGAGTGCTGGTATAATAAGGAAGCATAGAAAATCAAGCAAACATAATGACAGCTAAGTTTTCATTTCCTGTGGAATGGGCTCATGTACATTCTGGCTTATTTCTTGAGTACTACAGCTATGACGTTAAAATCTGTTGGTCATCTGTATTACACTGAGCTAACTGAACTGTTTATGTTTAGCTTCTGAGTATCTTTGTGAAAAGAGATTCACGCTCACATTGTTTATTCCAGTAAAATATTGATGTTTTTTTGCTCAGTGATTGTCCAGTTTTTCCTGTAAGGAGAGCCATGTCACTTACCCAAGGAGAAGCTAGCGTAGCTTCTTACCTCTTTCTCCACCCAGTTCAGTCTCTGAGCACCCTCTTATTTATAGGTCTTATTTATTGTTCCTTCTGGTTAAGATATTATTTGAAGGGCGGGGGATTTAGCTCAGTGGTGCTGCCGCCTGCCTCGCAAGCGCAAAGTCCTGAGTTCAATCCCCGGTACCAAAAAAAAAAAAAAAAAGATATTATTTGAAAAAAAAGTGTTCCCTAGCTTAATGAGTTTAGCCCCAGAATTTAAGGAAACAACTAAAGACATTGACCAAAAATTTACTATAGTGAACAACTGATAAGAACATAAATATTTAACACCTATATGATGTGATACTGTGGTGCCATTAAGATCCTGTTTTTGCTTTGAGATACATGAAATGTATGCATTTTAAATTGTCTTCTCAACAATCTGATTTTGCAGACTTCATCAGTCAACTGACTCCTAAAATTTTATGGCTATAAATGAAACATACCACTCACAGAACTCATCAGTGTATAGAGAATTACTTTATAAAGTAAAAAAAAAAAAAGAAAGAAAAAAGAGCCTGTTTTTGGATAATAATCAATGTTTGATGTGTTCTTAGCGTATTTCAAATATGCTAAAAAATTTACCTAAATATTCATAACAATCCTAAAGACAGTTCTTGCTTTTACTCCATTTCACTGATAAGAAATTTAAGGCACAGGGCCAGGGATTTAGCTCAGTGGTTCCGGCGCCTGCCTCACAAGCTCAAGATCCTGAGTTCGATCCCTGGTACCAAAAAAAAAAAAAGAAAAGAAATTTAAGGCACAGAGAAGTTACATATTTGTCAGAAGTTGCATAGTCAGTACTTGAACTCGAATCTAGATCTAACTTTTATTCCTTTTTAACTATCACTACATAGGAAATTTTTTATAGTATTGCATTAAGATGGCAAAAAGAAATGGTATGATTCCAATTTTGTGTAAAGAAAATACGTATCAAGCATGATAATAAAGCTATTATTTATTGAATAATATTGGTATCATGCCAAGAACTTGATTTGTGTTATTCTACTTGATCCTCACAATAATTCCATGAGGTTCATATTATTCTTAGGAGCATTCTTTAGATAGAAAAACTAGAGCTTAGGTTAATCTGTCCAAAGTCACAAAGTTGACTAAGTGGTGGAGCCAGGACCAGAACCCACATATTTTTTTATTCTAAAAGACAGTAATTAACTCATTAATATATATTTTTTTGGTACCCAGGATCAAACTTGGGACCTTGTGCTTGCCAGACAGGCGGCATAACTCATTAATATTTATTTAGAGTCATAATAGGTACCAGGAGCAGTTTTATCCCAAGAGTATTGTAATAAACATCACATACAGCCACTTTGCTTTAGAAAAAGTTAAAAAGCTGGAGCTGGGGATGTAGCTCAGTGGCACTGCGCCTGCCTAGCAAACACAAGGTCTTGAGTTTGATTCCTAGTACTGGAAAAAAAAAAAAGGAACTATACTCCAAAATTAATGGTTGTAATCTCTACATAAGTTGATTTGATATGTCTATTTTCTTTTCACTTTCTGAACTTTCTGAATTTCTACATGTGTGTGTTATAAGTGTTACACACATAGAATCATATGTTGCTGTATTGACTCAGGTAAAAACAGTTTTCAACAAAGTTGCCATAACTTGAGTGTTTACTTTGTTCGTAATGTTATGAGAAGGAATAGATAATAATGTGTTGAAGAATTAAGCATTCTTGCCTCTCCTCTATTTTCTGTCACTTACAAAGGCTTCTTAGCCTCATAGTGGTCACCAAGACTCACTTTTCCAGTTTCTCACCTAATAAACGATTATACCATTCTATAAGCAGTGCTCCCCTTTATGTTACACTGATACAGAAATGGAAGACATACTCCCTTCCCTGCAGAGGATTATTTTTATGAACTAAATTGTGTCTCCTCAAATTCATGTTGAATTCCTAATTCTCAGCACCTCAGAATCTGACTATATTTGGCAGGGCATTTGGTCTATAAAGAGGCAAAATTACATCATTAAGGTAGTCCAGTATGACTAGCTTCATTGTAAGAAGTGGTTAAGGCACTGACTCGTAGCGATGACCATGTGAAGACACATAGAAGAGGTCATCTGCACACCAAGGACAGAGATCTTAGAAGGAACCAACCCGGCCAATCTCTTGATCTTGGATTTCTAGCCTCCATAATCACTAGAAAATAAATTCTTGTTATTTAAGCCACTCAGTGTACAGTACTTTGTTACAACAGCCCTACTGAACAGAGTTACACCTATTAAAAGTACAAGCAAATCAACAACCAGATGAATGTGTTAGGTCTAGTAGAGATACATCTAAGATTGTATATGTGTGAAGAGAAGTAAGGATTACCTAGTTTCAACAAACCAATTTCTTCTGTGTGAAAAGAATGTCAAGCAATAACAACCAATAGACTACTTACCAAATCAATACTTTTGTATAAAAAAATGTCCATTGGTAAGTTTTTGTGCAGGTTGTACCATAGTATATAAAGAGGCAACCCTGTCCTCATGTATTTCATCATCCAATAGAGAAGCTAAGAGTCTGGCACAAATGATAATAATGTAATAATGTAAATGTCATGAAAGGTACATAGTACCCTTACAGTAGTTCCAGACAGATAGTTCTTGTTCTCTCTCTCTTCCCCTCCCCCTCCTCACCATAATAGATTCTGAATCATGGTATTTAGTGAAGGTCATGAGATATCTATGTGGTTTTTAATTGTCATAGTTGTGAAGTTGAAAAATTAATCTTACCTGAGAGAAAATATATTCTTTGTGGGAAACCATTTTGGTGATTTCCGTATTACATGTGATTCTTCTAATTTCCTGGTCTCTCAGTTCTTTGGCATCCTGTACTTTAAGAGATCTCACTAACCAACTTCAACTATCTCCCTTCCCATCCTTGTTAGCTGATGACCTTGATTCATCTTTCACTGTCTTACGTAGAAAAAGGAACAAAAAGACATTCAACATGGAGAAAACAAATAACAGAGTGCCACTCATAAATGCTTCTTTATCAGTAACTTCACAAATGTAAATAGATTGAACACTAATTAAAATATAGAATGTGTCAGGGTAGGTGAAAATCACACTCTAAATAGATGCTGTCTGCAAAAGACAGTTTAAAGACACAAACAGGTTATAAGTAAGTGTAGAAAAAGATATATCATGCAAACAGTAACCAAAAGTGAGGTGGACTGACTCTACTAATACCATATAAGATAGGCATTAAAACAAAAATTGTTACTAGAAACAAAGAAGTATGTTTTGTAATTTTAAAAAGTTTAGTCAATAAAGGATAGCATATTCACCTAACAACAAAATCTTGAAATAACTGAAGCAAAATAGAAATACAGACAGGAGAAGGAGCATAGACATGTCAATAATAATAATATTGGAAACTTCAATACCCCACTTTCAGTAATGTTCAGAAGATCAACAAGAATTAGAAAACTTGAAAAGCATTATACAAGTAGATTGTAGCAGATACCTATAGAACATTCTCTCCAACAATAGCAGAATCAGCAGAATGTATTTTCATCTCAAGTGCAGATGTAACATTCTCCAGGATAGACCATATGTTAAGACATAAAACAGATACTAATAAATCTTAAACAATTGAAAGCATACAAAGTATATTGCCTGATGAGAATGGAATGAAAGAACACATCAATAACAGAATTTTTTAAAGTCATAAATATATTTTTTTTCTGATTAAGTTTATTGGTACATTTTAGGTATAAAATACAGTTACATTCATCATTGGGATCTTGTACCATTACATGAGTATCTTGGTTCTTATTTTAT
>NW_004624757.1:22583770-22622958 GCF_000247695.1 Heterocephalus glaber
TATATATTTATATATTTTATTAGGTGGAATATCACATTCCATTTTGATTCTTAGCACTTTAAGGTTTTTTGTTTCTTAATGTGACCTTTGTGGACTTTTGTTTTTATTTCATTCCATGCAACAACTTTGATCAAACAAAAATTTTAATTTCCATGACCAGGCTTTGGAAGAGTCTAGCTTTATAGTTCATCATGCATATGATCTTAGGAAAATTTGCTAACTTCTCTGATGTTTTCTTCATCTATATGATGGAATTCATTTCTATCACTGGGACTGTTGTGAGAATTAAATAATGAAGCAAGAAATAAGCATTTGAGTTAGAAGCTCAGTTCCTACTAGATTGTGCCTGTTGAAATTTGCAGTTTCTTTCACCTTCCTGTTTGTAAGCTTTTCTTTCTCTTTGAACTCTTCCTTGGCATCCTTCTTCCTGCCTCCCCCACCCCTTCTATTTTTCCTTTTTCAGCTCAAGACACAGAAGATCAAGCAGGGTAAAATATTTCATGCCATAGCTCTTCTCTTTCAACCAATCAAATGGTTTAACTCTCTCCCATCCTTTCCTTTTTCAGTCAACATGTATTTATTAAGGGCTCAGGGTGTGGAGTACGGTAAAGGGTAGCTGAATATTTAATTCCACCTTGCAATATCTAAGCCTGTTGTTCCAGTTCACAAATGGAAACCCAATCCTACCTGGAACAAGAAGCACCCATTTAGTGTTAATCCCATGTTAATGAATTTGTTAAATTAGTCTTTGTGGGCACAGAGAAGAGAGCATTTTGTTATATGCAAGAGCTTTTATTGTTTATACAGAACACCAAGGGCATTGGTAGGAACAATGCTCTTTCAGTGCCAAAAGAAGTAGTAGCATGTTAGGCCTGTGTTTGCCCTGAGCATGCTTGTGTGAAGTGGGATATCTGGCTCAAATAAGGATCATTTTCAACTCATGTTTTAAAGGTACAGAGGAAATGAAATTCCTTATTCATTTAACTGAATATACTTTTACAGTATTTATTAATAGTAAAATTTATGCCATAATGTCTTGTAGAGACTTTTAAGAATATGAAATATAAATAACCCTCCAAATTAAAAAAGGATCAAACAAATGAAGAGCGTGAGTGAGGCTATTAAAAATGCTGCTAGTGTGAAGACTGGACAGTACCTTCAACAACAACCGACCTACCCAGTTCCCCATGGTTAGGCTGCAACTTTGGCTTTAAGCCTTCTAGGGATCAACTGAAAAAGAAAGGTCATTTTGCAGTCTGCTGCACAATAAAATAAAATAGTTGCTCAAGAGAAGCAAAACTGTTCCTATTGCAAAAATCTGGTAGGAATTTTTCCAAGGAGTCCATGTGTGTGATCTGAGGACACTCTTCAACAGCAGCCTGGAGGAAGAGCAGAAGTGAATTTCATAGAGCTGTTTCCCAAGTACTGTTCATAAAAGAAATAATCCTGTGGTGTGGCCCATGCCCTAATCATGTGATTCATAGAACCCAGTTCTCTCTGTCTGATGTGGTCTCAACACATATTTCAGAGTATCTAGAAAATAGAGTTCATTAGGCAGTTATTCATAAATAAGTGTTATCTGTTTTTCTTACATCAACTTCATCAGATAGTATCTGATAGCTCTGATAGACATGCTTCAGGAACAGTTTTACAGTATTTCTGTTGCAGGTATGTGGCAGCACTTATACTTTAGTAGAAGGCAGAGTGTGAGGCTGGACTGATTCCCTTTGACAGCTGGGAAGTCTGATCAGCTTACTGGCCTCAAAGGGAACCGGGCCTTGCAGGTGAGTTGAAGATGTGCCTTAATAAAAAGTTCAGCCCAGTCCTATAAATTATTTTGAATCTCTTTTAATATCCATACAAATTATAATATAAAACCCCAAACTTCTGTCATACTCTGTTTATGGTCACATAAATTTAGCCTATGTGTATAGTGTATATAACCAGATAGCTACCTGGTGGAAAAGCTCAGAATACTTGTAAAACTTTGTCCAGCTTTGAGTAGAGTGACTTCCTGATTTATCTTTGAAGGTAAACTACTTGCCAAATCTACACCGAGAAGACTAAGTAGAGGAAATGTTAAGACCGTAAGCCATTTAGAAATGCAGAGAGAATCCACAGAAAGTAGTAGGTAATCTGTAGCCTTTCCTTCTCTGGCAGAAATTAGTTAACTGGGGCATTTCTTAGTAGTCATAACAAAGCTATAGAATCCTAAAGTTTGAAAAATAATAATAATGAACTATGTTAAATGTAAGAGAGACAAAATAACATTGGTTTGGCTTTTGGGTTTTGTTTGTTTGTTTGTACTGGGGATTGAACTCAGGACCTGCCTTTGCGAGGCATGTTAATAAGAAACAAGTTAGCAACCAGCGCATGATGGTGCACGCCTATAATTCCAGCACTTGGGAGGCTGAAGTAGGAAGATCACCCAGAGTTTGAGGCCAGCCTAGGCTACATAGTAAGTTCAAGGCCAGCCTGAATTACAGAGCGAGACCCCTTCTTAAGAAAAACCAAAAATAAAAAGTAAAAAAAAAAAAAGTTAACAAGAAGTAGGGCTAAAAATATGGTTATGTCCCACTTGAAAAAAATTTCATTCATCCATCAAGAAACTTTCTACTTTCCTGACTTGCAGAATTGAGTGCCAGTTCTGAGTAAACATTAATCTGTTTGCAAAGAATTAATCAATTGGAGATCGATAGAGAATAGCAATGTTTATGTTATTGTTAGATGTTTTTAAATGCTCTGTGTGGTGCTCGTTGCTATGACTTTTTCTGTTTATAATCTGTCCAGAAGTCCTGTATCTGATGCTAACAGTTACCTTATAGTCGTTTCATTATTGTGGTTGATGGTAGTGAGATTGAAGGCCAAATGTTAGTTGACTAGAGTGGTATGATAGAAATCTGGAAATTTGGCTTCTGTCCTTGGCTTAGTCAGTGATTTTCTAGTATTTGTCATATCTTTTGAACATTCTATATCACATCTCTATATCCCATCTGTTAAGCTGAGTTTGTAATAACTGCCTTGGTCTATCTCACAGGAATGTTGCATGAAAAATTAGATAAAGGTAAAGCCACTATGCATAAAATCAGTGTGAGGTAGCTACTGAAATGCATGCTGCAGTGGCTAGAATGGCTCATCTCAGTGGTTTCAAGACTAGAGAAGGCTTCATAATGGATTCCTCGCAAATGAACCAAGCCCCTTTCATCAGTTCATCACTGTATAGAACTCAGTGAAGAAAAAAGCCCCCTAGGAACATGTTACCTTGATACAAAAGCCAGTGGTGTTTACAGAAGAGGCAAGGAGAGTTGTTACGCAATGGGTATGAAATCTGAGTTGTGTAAGATGAGAAGTGCTGAGATCTGCTGTGTGATGTTGGGCCAGTGGGTGACAGTACTGTCTTGCATACTTTTACAGATCTGCTGAGTGGGTCTCATGTTAAATGTTCTTACCACAATAGAATGGAAAATTTAAAAATCAGTCAACTATTTGAATTAAAGCTTTTCCAAATAGCTTGAGTTTACATGTAGTTTATAGTTTCTGTAGTCATTTTGGAGGATAGACATTTGATGTGTTTAATAAAGTTAAGAAATGAGCATATGACACAGTGTATGGGGAAGAGAAATTTAGTAAAATATTTTCTATTACTATTTTAAGACTCTGACATTGTCAAACCAAGATTTTGCTTTTATTTATTTCCTAGAAATGTCAGACTCTCATCTCTGCTTAAAGCTTATATTGTTGTTTGGGGCTCTTAGACTTTTGTCCCAGTTAACATCCTCATTCTCAACCGTAATGATGCTGTACACAGATTGACACATTGATGCTCAGTAAAACGTACCACCAAGTCCCCTAGACAGAAAGTGGGGGATGACCTTTCTTAACCGTGGAGGGCTCTTACACCTCTCTCCTCTTCTCTTCACATAAATGCAGACTGTATGTGCAGTCCGTGAGAAGGAAAGTTAAGCAAGTACTGTGTTTGATTGGACTTTGCATGAGTCCCATCCAGACTGTAGATACTTTTAATTCTTAAACCAAATTGATGTTTTCATCTGCCAGGGGACCATTTCTAGTGGCACTGGGGAAATCGTGGCACCCAGAAGAATTTAACTGTGCTCACTGCAAAAATACAATGGCCTACATTGGATTTGTAGAGGAAAAGGGGGCACTGTATTGTGAGCTGTGCTATGAGAAATTCTTCGCTCCTGAATGTGGTCGATGCCAAAGGAAGATCCTTGGAGTAAGTATTTGAAATTGCTTTTTCTATTCTTAGTGAGTTTTAAAACAAAATATTTTTTGTTGTGAAACTCTTCCATCTTTTTATTTTCTTCTTGCTTTATCCACACTCTCACCTTTCAGCACTATTTATTATTGTAAAGCAAACTAAATAGGCCTCTGTAGGAGTATATCGGACTCATGGGGTTAGGTTGTCTTTGGTTTTGTCTTACTGAGTGTTGGCTTGTCTGGTGAAAGTCTAGCCACTGCAGGGGAAAAATAATTTACTGTGGGTGTGCTACCTCAACAGGACTCTGTTTGCTCAGGAATGAAGAGGTCACACTGGACCACACACATCAGAGTTCTCAGAACTGACACCTTCACTGTTTTAAATTAAATTCCATAGCTTTTATAAGAGCAGCATTCCCCCACTTATCAGAGTTCAAGCACAGGACACTGACCTCAAAAAAATATATAAAATGTGAGGCTTATAATTGATATATTTTTCTCAAATGCATATAGCATTTAAAAACGTAACTTCAATTTTATGAGTGTATACCTGTGATAGAAAAATAATTTCAAACCACATGGGTTTTTTTGCAAAAAGTACTTTAAGAATCAGATCCATAATAAATAATTATGAATAAATCAAAGTCCTGTCCTCAAAATCTACATTCCAATTAGAGTAAGGGTCAGGCATTTCTTATGGGTGACTAGAGGCTGGAATTTGGTTTTAGAAGGAGCAAAGGCTCCTAACCTCATATAAAAGTTGGAAGTGGCTTTGCTGAGCCCTAACTGATATTCTCAGTGTGCAAAGTTAGTATGAGGTTTTGAGTGTATCTTTAAGTGGGTCTAAAACTTTGAGAACACTTTATAAATATGCCACCAGAGATATTTCTGTATCAATACATACATGTTGGGAACAAAGGAGAACAGTTCATCCTGTACCTTCCTAAATGATGACAAATAATTAGTAAGATATGCATTAATACTATTTTACTGTATAAAATGTGTTTCATGGATTCAAGATTAATTACTAAAGTCAAGTAAAACTGTTAGAAGCAAATAAGCTTTTAATACCCCTGTCTCTTTTTCACAATCAAAAAAATAATCCTTGCAAAACTAATTCCCCCAAACCTCTTTTACTAATTAAACTCTGGCCCAAGTCTTTGATTCTTGGTACATTTGGCTATCGGGCCATAACAGACTAGAATCTATACTTTATGGTTCAAATTTTTGACACTCATTTGTGTAAGGGCATAGTGCAGCCACAGCTGATTTCCAAAAGCCTAAACACAAGCTAAACTGATTGGATCATACTGATTACATTATTGCTTCTATAATGCTTCAAAGAATAGATTTTAGTTTTTAGATGCTTCCCTCCTCCATGATAGTTTTGAGATAATATGTGCTATGAAACTTTTATCAGTTAATGTTTCCTGGCATCCTCTGTAAGAAAGCAAAATGTTTTTGTGCAAGCTCTTAAGAAATACTTCCTTTATTCACCATTATGTATAAGATTTAAATAGCAGTAACCATTCTTTAAATAAGTTTATTGATTTATGTTTGTGAAAAACACTTAACAGTGCAGATTTTGATGATGTATGTCTGTCCTTAAATATCTCCTGTTACTGTGACGAAAAGCTCACGGCAAAGGTGAACCATGTGTGCCTAGTTTGTGTTATCTCTACTGGGTTGTATGGTACAGCTGTTAGAATAAGCATGTGTGTATTTATTGTCATCTTTAAATCCAATTACCTTTTTGTAACAGGAAGTCATCAATGCTTTGAAGCAAACTTGGCATGTTTCCTGTTTTGTGTGTGTGGCCTGTGGAAAACCCATTCGTAATAATGTTTTCCACTTGGAGGATGGTGAACCCTACTGTGAGACTGGTAAGATCATGAGCCATTAGTTATTTGAGTTTTGAATAAAGGCCAAACATTAACCCGTATATTGCTGTAAACTTGAAACAAATGTTAGGCCAAGTAGATTTCCTAATTGTTTTGAAAGTATTTAAATATTACTCTAAATATATGACAAAAAACTTTTTGTTGACTTCATCAAAACAGATATTCTCAATTTCATTGTGAGAATTAAGAACTGTAAGTATTGCTTAGTAGGAAAAACAGTTTGTATAAATATCCAAAAGTTTATGGATGTAAATCCTGCCAAATCATATACTTAAAAGTACCTCTTATGGTCTAATAGTGGATTTTGAGTTGTTACAAACATGAGAAATGTTCAACTCTGGAATATATTACTGGTTTGCTGTTTAACACAACTGCTTTGAAAATCTCTTCTTACTTTTGCTGTGAATGGGAGGGCAGTCCTAGCTTGGATTGCTCCCTTGGTAAAACTTTTTAATAAATTAAATTCTAAGGATATACCAACTCCATTTGTCTTATTACCTGAACTCTGAACATTTCCTTTTCCTTTCTAACATCTGTAAATGAACCTATTATAACACTTATTTATTAATAATTCTTTTACTTAGATATTACTAGCATAATACATATTTTAAAATATGAAATTCTTTCCTCTATCATATCTCCACTTACTACTATTATCTTCCTACTATTGAGTTTTACTTTTACTTTACCTTAAATTCAAAAGTGTGGTGCTAGAAGAAGGGAGTATTCCAGAGCTATCAGGTTCCAGAAGTGGTCGGTTTCTATTCTGAACCTGGGTCCGTGCGACTTGACCTTTCTTCACCCACTCAGTAGACTCTTCTTTTCACCTTCCCTGGGCTCCTTAAATGAGAATAGCTTGGATATACTCTGGCTTGTCCACTAGAAAGCCCCAGAAATGGCAGTAAAATACTCCTTGGGCCATGTTGCTATAGACTTGACTACAAGTTGCCTGCCCTATTCAACCAGAATATTTCACATTTTATAATTCCACTTAATCTTTCTGAAAAAGGACATGTTTTTCATGATGGTGGTTGTTTGGTTAGATGGTTGGTTTGCTTGTTTTAGAAGCTTTTCAGGACATTTTGACTAACTGGCAAATAATCCCTCTCTAGCCAAAACATGGAAAGTTATCTAGCCTTCATATCATATTTAATGTGTTCTAAGAAATCACATTTTAAATACACAAAGAATTTCTTACAGAATTGGAAAAATATTTTAAGATTGCTGTAAATGTTGCTTCTAACCAGCGTGGTCTATTTTTGTTTTCTTTTTCTTTAACCTCTCATACCAGTTCTTAACTGAGCCTTCCCTACTGTTTGTTATCCAAAAACCTGGAGAGCACTTTGGATTCTGCCCTTTCCCTTGTTCTTCTCATGTCCCAACCTAAAAAGTAAATCCTGGCAGCTCTACCCCCAACATAATGAGGATTTATTTATTTTCCTCCATCTCAACTGTCACGAAATCCAAATTGCTCTTATCCTTTGCCTGGGCATTGTAATCATCAGTTAAACTATATATTCCTCATCTCCTAAAAAGCAGCTACAGAGACACTATAGTAATGTTTTTTAAAATGTGAATCAGATTGTGGTGGTGCATGCCTGTAATCCCAGCACTCTGGGAAACTGAGGTAGGAAGATCACACTCCAGCTCAGCCCGTTACCCCCATGATACCTGTTATCTCCCCAGAAAAGCCCATCCTATCCTAACCTTCCTACAAAGTATGCACACACATGCCCAAATTATTCTGTATCATAATACAATTTTATTTCCTTCATGGTACTTATCACAATCTGTAATTGCTTCTTTCCACTTATCTTTAATATTCAATAAATGATGACATCCTTCCCAGTGAGAATATAAGCCCCATGAGGAAAGCATCCGGTTGTCTTCTCCACCACTGTACCTCTGAATTCCTAGACTGATGCCTGGCAAACAGGACCCAGCATATCTTGAACACATGGTACTCAGGTTATTGAAGACTGCTGAGAAGGGTGCATCGAGTAGTTTACAGCCTGCTTGCCCTCAGCCCAGGTCAACCTTGAGTCACCGCAGTAGTGAGAGTAGCTGTATAAAAGAAAATAAAAATGCTGATAACATTTCTAATTTAGTAATAATTAAAAGGAAAATAAACTAAAAGAAACCGTGGCGAATATTGTGGTGATATGGTCTGGCTTAGAAACTCAGCCATGATGCTTATTCATGAAAGTTTCCTAGGTTTGTCTTCCTTACCAGGTCAGACACCCTGTGAAATTTGCTAATGTCAGATATTTGTTCTCATTTAGTTAATTTTATCATTGTTAATTATTAAATATTTTTATTGGAATAATATTCTTTATCCGTCCATAAGATAATTGGAGAGAAGAAGTATAAAATGAAAAAATGTAATAAAGAACGTTGAATTGTGTAAATACTGTTTACCAGGAGAAACCTGAAACATCCTAAACAAGCCAAATTTTATGCTATTTCTTGAAACTTTTTCTGATTTATACTATTGTCTTCAGCATCTCATTTAATCCCAGCTTTGTTTCTATTTTCTATAAAGTGTCATTCTAAGGTTTCATCACATTTAAATTACATCTCTCCTCGCTCTCCCAATACAGATTATTATGCCCTTTTTGGCACTATCTGCCGTGGATGTGAATTCCCCATAGAAGCTGGAGACATGTTTCTGGAAGCTCTAGGCTACACCTGGCATGACACGTGCTTTGTGTGCTCAGTAAGTAAACTCTGAAATTCCCTAGCTAAAGTAGTGCAGTATGGCCAGTTCTAACCTAAATACTGAATGAAAATAACAGCAGTAGAGTCTTAGGGCCTTCAATCCAAAAGAGAAAAAAATAATTTAAAAGTTGTTTATAAAAGTGTTGGCACCTTTTGAAATCATGTGGCACATAATAAAATCTTTACCCCTAAGAGAAAATAGCATTTTTAATACATTTTTCTCTATAAAGAGAAGTTATATATTTCTTAGAATAGTAAGAGTCTCTTTTTTTTTTCTCTCAAACTCCATTGGATATATTTTAGTAGTTTTTGAAAACATTAGATACATCTTAAAATACAAATAAACAGTTGTAAAACACGATTATTGAACTAACACTAGAAATAAATTATATGTTGATTTATTTCCATATCAGTAGCCTATGGGTATTCTTTTCTTTTGTGAGACTATAATAAACATGTAATAAAATACCTATTTTAATTTGATATTTTAATATTTTGGGTTTTGTTTGTTTTTTGGTACCGGGGATCGAACTTGGGTCCTTGTCCTTGTGCAGCAGGCGGCGAAACCACTGAGCTAAATCCCTGGCTATTTTGCAGTTTTTTAATATCCAGTAAAGATGCTCTGTGGAAATACTTCATTTTTCATTTAGATTTAATATATCTAACGGTGTTCAATGCCCATTGTATGAAGGGGGAAAAGTAATGTTAATTAAAGTTAAATGATTTCTCTAAACAATACCTTTAAACCCTGTCCTGTTTACCTCATCTGTCTTCTAAACTTCATAAAAATCTATAAAAAGCAATGACTTTTAGCAAATCTGCTAAAATTTGTAGAGCTCCTCATGAGCATTGATGACAAAGGAAGTAGGAAAAATAAAGTGTAAGTGTGGATAATCGAGGACATGTCCCCACAGCCCGACACTGACCAGGTTTTTCATTGTAAGAAACAAGTGAATTAAAGAAATTCATTAATATTTTTTATGAATTAATAATTTCATTAAAGAAATTAAACAAATGAATTAAAAATAAATCTCAAGTATTCTGTGCTTGCCTGTTTGGGAGCAGGCTAAAATGGGGCTGAGAATGTTTGTCAAAGCAATTGTTTCCCTTTTGAATGCCTTAGTTTTCTACAATAGGAAACAGATTTAAAGCACTGATTAGAATTTGGAGAGAGAAAGTACATTTAATGTGAATTCTTTATGTATTATTTTTTTCATTGTATTCCCTCCCAATAAAAAAAAGTAATTGATTAATCTGTGATTTAAATAAATTAGAATACATTCCAGAAAAAAAGTTGTTCTTCATTGCTTTTAAAAGATATAATCTTGAAATGTCAAGGTATAAACACAACCATCTAGAGTGCTTTTGTCATAGTATCCATTGAGGGGAAAAAGTCACTTCCCCCTTTGCTAGTATACTTGATTCAAATAATAACGTTCTCTTAACACTTCTTTTTCAGGTATGTTGTGAAAGTTTGGAAGGACAGACATTCTTCTCCAAGAAAGACAAACCACTGTGCAAGAAGCATGCTCATTCTGTGAATTTTTGAAAGTCAACAGTTAGGGAAAGAGAATAAATTTGAAGAAAAAAAGAGGAAAATTTAAATTACCAATTAATTTTTAGATATAATATTTATATAGAGTTTTGAAAATAATACTGGCCCTGAAGGAATAAATTCCAACATTAAAAACCAAGTCTAGGGCCTGGGATTTAGCTCAGTGGTTCCGCTGCCTGCCCCGCAAGAGCAAGGATGGGAGTTCAATCCCCGGTACCAAAAACAAACAAACAAAAAACCAAGTCTGTGATGAAATATTTGGCTTTGTAAAGGAAAGAGACAGTTTGGCATTTTTTATTACTTTTTCCTATATTTTCTGCCTATAAAATAACCTTTATAAAAATCATTTTCCTGGTTGACTATTAAATTCATCATAGAATAAATTAGCAAAGAATTAAATTTTAGGAAAAATATCCCAGCCTCTATGCTGAAGTAATTACATTTTCTTTCCTTGTTAGGAGTAAATCTGCAAAGGGCAATGAAAATGCCTTAAACTTTATAAATAAGAGAATCATTGTTTTTTTAAAAAAGCTGGTTATCTTTAAAATAGCAAGTAGGAGTTTAAACAGAATTTTATCAGTAGGAAGTGTCAGATTTTAAACAAATGGGTATACTTTTTTTCTTTTTTTGTATTATCGTTGATCATTTCAGTAAGAAATGCCAGGGAGATTTTTGGTCAGAACGTGTCATGTCTGGAAGAGATGTTACACTCTCCTTCATCTTACCCCCTCTCGGTAGTTGCTGTATAGTTTATCAATCCCAAATGTTTGCCTTTATTAAAATGGGACTACTTTAATCATGGTGTAGGCTTTATCACCTGTATTAGTCAAACTTCAGTTTTTCCCTTTCCCCATAGTGAAACAGAGCTAATGAAATATTTTGGACTCTTAACAGTTTTCTCTTTTTAAAATGAATAAATAAAAAAGAACATGGTTATAAATTATGGTAAATGAGAGGATTGTACCTTAAAAGTACAAACAAAAAATACATTTCCTCCTTTCCAGATTATAAATCAGATCATTTTTAGATTTGGACCACTGACCAAAGATCAGAGAGCTTATTCTGCAGAATCTTTTTTTCCCTCATTCTACATTAGAATTGGCTGAGAGTTTATGATTAAATCTAGACTTTTTTTTGGTAGTTCTCTCAATGATGAGTGAACCACTTCCAAATTTGATCATGAAGTCTGGAAACCTTTTATTCACAGAGGTTTGGTCATATAGGACGGAAATGTGATTGATTACTCAGACTGGCCTCTAATTTGTTTTCCTCTTTTGTGCAAAGAATTGTATAAATACCACATGGACATAGAAACAGCTCTACTAAAACTGTGGGTACTGTTGATATTTGCCCAGTTAGAGAACAGGTTGTGTACAGCATTTGGTAGTTTTCCTCTTTGTTTTCTAGAATGGATGAAAGCCTATGATCCCACTGAGTTATAGTTAAATCTTGTTTGGGGCAAGGTGTTTTTAAAGTCAAGACAGAGTCCCCAAGTCAGTCCTTCCTGCCCCATCGCTCACCAAGAACTTTACTTCCATTGTGTGCATGTTTGCTATAGAGGAGGCTTTAGGCTACAATATTTGTTTAACCTCCCTGAGAACTTACAAGACATCTGTCCTGAAAGCTGTTAATTTAGGGTCTAACAGGTTTATTTTATATGCAGATAATAATTAACTGGGGATAAAGGAATAGGAAGGGGTGACACAAAGTAGCAAACTGAATGCTTCTCCAGTAGCAACCCTGAGTACCTCCTCACCCTGCATTATGTGGGGAGGCAGGAAATTTCTTTTAAAATAAAGTGCTGGAACTGAATTGTGCATTAAATCTCACTGCTGCTGAAACCACCTATAGATGACTTGCTGGCTTATGTGCATCTTTACATACTTTAATGTCAGTCTTTTACTTTATACAATACAAAATATTGGTGGTTTTGTTTTGATATGATAGCTTTTTGTTGTTTAGTTGTGCCATGATAATATTTGATAAGTTAATGGCATTTGACTATTTTCTTGCAAGAATTTTATTTGATCTGATTTCTGTAAAGTAATCTTTCTATAAGGATATCATTTTTATTAGACCTTTTATCCTACATGTTATTCATGGAGCATTTCTACACATTTTAATCCCTAAAAGGGTTGCTTCCTAATTTATCACTTTTCTTTGTGCTTTGTCCATTTCTTCTGGGGCAAGGCTTTATATCTGTTCCTAACACAGTTAATCCTGTGAAATAAATATCGACCTTATTCCAGAAGAGTCTCTGTATTTACCAGTAGGGAGTGCCATATTTAATTCACCAGCATTAATCTTTTAATAACTGGCAGAGCACTTTATTCTTCTGGTGGGCTTCCTGAGTATTTATTTTTCTGATAATAAATATCCTGTCAGTAGCATTTTTATTATTTTTCACTGTAGAGCACTGAGTTTTAGTCTCTCTGGATGTATATTTTGGGATGCTGTACTTGGTAAGACAGAGATAAACACTACAGTACATGAATAAAATCTCCCCTACTTGGATTTATCATTTCAGAAACTTTAGTGATGGCTTCAGATGTGCATTATTTCTGTGGTCTAGACTTACGTGTTGCCCACTGAGGTAGCAAATTAAAAATTATCCCTTCTGCTCATTTATAGTAACATACATGTTTTCTGTTGATTAATTGATTAGAGTTTAAAACTGAAACCTAATCATTTGGTTACATAAAACATAGAAATAACAGTTAAAATCTTCAAAATGTTAGTATAGCCTTATGTTTAAAATTATCCACAATAAAAATGTGCAGTTTTCAAGGAATACTGTATTAGCATTTTATAGAAAATAATTCCTTTCTTTCCTCCTATTCAAGTGCGAATCCAGCCCTTGAATTTTTGCGGCATTTGGCATTAATTATCCAGAAACACACGGAAGGGTTTCACGCTATTCTAACCTGGCTTCGGTTTGTCCTCCTCGTCCCCAGTGTTTGAATTGGATTCTTAATGTATAATTTGCTTCATCTGTTAATCTGTCTTCTGTTTAAGTTTTAAGTTTGTATATGTCTGCTCTTTTGCTTTTGGTTATCTTTTCTAATGAAAAATCACATGAGAAATATAATCAGTAGAATGATACTTTAATGTGCACATATTCAATAAATAAATGACTGCAGTGGTGTAGATAAGCTCTCCTGTTTTTCTTTTGGGGCAGAAAGTAGTTTCCATTAAATTGTGGGGGGGGTGTCATATTCACAGGATAGGATAAGATGTAATAATTCCTTGAAGAATCTATTGGCCCATCAGAATTCCCAGAAACAGAACATTTGAAAATAGTATTACATTTATTCTGCTTTTATACATTGTTCTTCTCTGTGAATAGAATGTACTCAGTGTTTGTGAATTAATAGATACATTCTGTCTTTTAAAAAGTGTTGCTGAAATTATTATTGGAATAGCTTGTCATATCAAACATTGTACTATCTCATAGATCATAAACAACATAAATTATCATCTACATTTTCACATTTTGCATTAGCCAGGGTACATTACTTCATGCGTAACTCATCCCAGTCTCATTAGCTGACTCTTCATAACTAGGTAGGCACACTCTTGTTTGTTTATTGACTCGAGTAAGATTTTTTTCCAGCTGGTAAGAAGAATGTTTCTGTTGCAGGCGGTATATTGGGAATAAGAGAGAAATTCAAGTCTATTTGCTCACAGTATATTAAACTCCAGAAGCCAGCCTTTTAAGGGCATCAAGTCTGCATCTGACATTTTAATAGATGCTGTTTGGTTTCTATCAATCACGTCATTGCACATTAAAATGCACCGACAAAATAAGAGATCTGTCATTCCTTCGTTAAGAAACAGTAATCCGGTACAAGATTTATAGGCTTAAGTCTCAACTGTGCGCTCACAATAAATTCAGTACTCAAACCAGAGCAGGCCTCCCTGTCGTTCAGTGTTTTCTGGTCAAAATATCCCCAATATAAGATTATCAAAGGCTTTCTTACAGAACGACATATAAAATCCTTTTGCCAGCAAAAGCTTAATTTAGGTTGGAGGTTTCCTTTTTTGAGTACTCTAAGACAAAATCTTGGTTATATCAGAAACACATAGGTACTGATGTATTATTAGCAGGCCTGGTGTTAATTAGGGAGAATTACCAGAAATAGTTTGCCTCGCGGAAGTTTATTACAGAATCACACTTGACTGATGGCAGAATAGGAGTTGCTGAGCGAGAGCAGCTCCCACTCATAACCACTAATTAATAGGGTGCCAAAATTCCACGGAGAAGGTTTCATCCCAAGTGTGGGAGCCTCATTGGGAAAATGGTTCCTGTGCAGTATTTAAAATTTAACAGAGGAAAGGGGCTGGACACATGGCTACCTAACAAATCTCAGGCCGATCATGTTTTAGGCTACTTGAGGGAGAAGATTTAATTCAGCACCAAGCCCAAAAGCCTATATGTTTGTCACACTAAGGAGCTATGCATACTGTTTTTAATGTGGCATGTGTCTGGTTCTCAAACTTCACATTATAAAAAGAATTTAGAATAAACCATTTGGTTTATGGGACATGACTTGGTCCCATGATTTATAAGCTACTGTGAGTAGATAGCAAGATTCCCTGAATTAATGAATTAGAAGGGTGTGCCTTCTGCTTCTTGGACATGGAGCTGGAGAAAACCAAGGTGTTTGCTAATTGGCCCAAATGCCTGAGCAATGGAAGAAATCTGCCGAATGAAATCTTGCTGAGAAAGCAATTTTTCCCTGTCTGTAACTACATGTAATCATACACAATAAAGCTGGAGCGATTGTTTAGGACATTAGAACATTTCCATGTCAGAAAACCACTGAACACTGACCTCAGGGAGAAAAAACAATTTAAAATTCAGGGAGTATAATTTTTCAATATCTCAATTATGGCAAATATAGTTCCCGAGGAAAACCAGTTCTGTGCCAGTCCATGAGTTGATTGACACTGTCTGTTGCGCATCCATGTTTCAAAGGACAAAGTTTCTGTATTTCTGTCCAAGCTTTCCTAATTGGTTTCAAAATTAGTTTTTTATATTCTAAACTATCACATTTGCTCCCTAGTGCAAATCTAACTTTTTTCTTTTTCCTTTTTTGTTCTGCTTGTAAAGCTCACACAGCTGGTGCTATTTGAACTTTAAAATCTCGTGGATTCTTTAACTCATTTTAGTAGATTGTAATTATCTCCAGGTGTATCTTTTTCTCTCTTTTTTGACCCTGGTCTAACACTACTGGACCCACTTCTCCTCTTGGTAGGTGTAAAAGTAAGTGGACTCCAGTAACATCATACCAATGTTAGCTTTTGCATAAATAAAAGTCTGCTTAGGTGTAACCCTATGTTGATGTCATCTGACCCTGAAGCTTTCTCTGTCCCTGATGCTTGAGAAACCTGGCATTATTTAGGTCTCTCTGAATAAAACAGCAGAAGAATCCATGGAGCTTGTCAAGTATGAACTTTGAGTTAAACTTTGTCAAGTATGAAATGTGAGTTAAACTTTGACTTCACCTAAAACTTAACATTCATTGTGCTCGACTAAATTAATATGCTGCATAGTTTTTCTGGTACCATTATGAACACTGACTAAAAATGAATTAACAAGTAAGCTGAGTGGCACTGAAGAGAACTCAATACTGTACTTCTGCCCTGAGAAAAGATATAAATCCTTGTGAATCTGTTAATAGTTCATGCCTACATAGAAAGGTTTGAAGTGCTCTTTAGCAATGTGAACAGATTATAATAGATGATATAAATTAGGAATAGAAAAATATGGTTTATTTTATCAGTCTTGGTCCATTCAGGACAGAAATCACACAGGGACTTAGGAAAATTTCTGTATAAAGATTTCTTAACCAGTCAGAAGATAGCAAAGTTAATGATGAAAATGAAAGAGAACTCCAAAGGGTAAGCAAAAGCTGACAGGACCCATGAAAGACAAGCTTAGGCAGAAAGCCCTCCATGGCTTAGGCTCCGAGCTGCGAGAGAAGGTGGTTTCAGCTTGAGTGGGCAGAGGCATACTCAGGGTGGCCCAGGGCAGAGCTACCTGCAGCTGCCAAGCACAAGGAAACAGTTCTCTGGGTGGGTGGCACACAAAAGGAGTTGGGTGTTGCTTGGCACAGGCCTGGAATACATAGTGTCTGTGGCCCATAGCAAGGGCCGCAGCAAGGTGGTGGCCACAGCAAGGTGGTGGCCACACCCAGGTGGGGGACATGGCATCTCTGAGGGATGAGCGCTTCCGATAAGCACGTGGGGAAGGCAATGGCACTTGTCTCAACACGTGCATGATGGACCACACCGAAAAGCAGACAATGGCAACCCAAAACGTTCCTTCTGCAAAGTTTAACAACCATAATCACAAGCAAGGAGAACCACCTAAAGTCTGGTCTCATACCACAGAGAGGTACTGAGGGGGAAGGGGCAGGTTGGAAATGAAAAGCAGTAAGAAATGGACACCCTTGGATACAACATAAAAACTTCAACCGAATTGAAATCTCCATTATGAAGAATATTTCCTAGTGAATTAGTCAAACAAATGCTGTGTTCTTTACTGTCAAAAATCCTTTGATAAATTAATGTCTTTTAATATATAATGTTAACAGTAACTATGTTTTTCAAGGTTTGCCCTTTAAATGTCCAGTATAACTGAATAGCTCTGAAGATTTAAAGAGATTTAGTTTGATCTGTACAGGGATATACCTAAAGGAACTTTTTTAAAGGAATTTATTTTCTTCTACTATAATGCTTTTCCTACAGTTGAATAAAACATTCTTAATTGAAGGCTTATGTTAGTTAATTGGGATTTCAGTATATAGCAGTTATTGTGTATAAACCTCAACCCTATAGGAAAATTAATCAATTATTTTCATATTCAGTAGTAGAAAGCAAGGAGATAAACAATATCTTCTTTGCAGAAAATAGGAAAGGATCAAGCCCACTGGATCTTTGATAATAACTTGCATTTATTGGATAGCCTTTGTAATTTATGTGGTATTATCTGTTACCCTAGGGTACACCAGTACACTGGTAAAATTCTAATGATTGGAGAGAAGCTGATAATGAAGTATCTTTAATCCACATTTTAGAGGTGAGAAGATAAAAACTATTTTCTTAAAACATCTGGCTATTACCTGGCAAATTTTAGACTTGAAACTTTCTAATGGACTAGGGGAAAATGTATTTTATCCACATTCCCTTTGAGTCCCTCTAGTGGTCGGGGCCAACTCCCATATACAGTATTCAGCTAGCAAAGGACAGTGTTAGGAATTACTTCCTTTTGATAGAATATGGAAAACTGCAAAGCTGCTGCTATCTGACTTGTGCAGTTGCCTGCCACACAGATGTCAGTCTTTGGGGGTTTGCAGTTGGACCATCTGTTCTTCAAGGGTATTTGTAATGTGATGGTCCTCTCTGCAATGTGCCATTTGCTGTTCTTTATGTTTTTACAACACTTCACAGTCCAAGCACTGTGGGAATAGAACAAAAAACCCACAGGACTAATGAAAAAAAATGGTTTGAAGTAGGTAACACCAAATGTCAGGGTTATGACTTCTGTCTAGATGTCCCCCTAAAGCTTCATGCAGTCATGGGGTGCTTTTTCAGAGGTGGTCGAATCTAGAGTGTGTGATGCTGAAATTGATTCATGGTGCAATCCTAGGATTAAGGGTGCTAGGATTAAAGGTGTGTGATTACTAAAGCAGTCCACTGTTTGATTTGGTGCTTCCCTAATCCTGGCAGCCTGGATACAATGTAAGGGACAGAAAGAGGCTTGTCATGTCCCTTGCTTGCTTTACTACCTTCTGCCTACCATGAACTCTTTCTCCTCTGTGATGCCTGTCTGCCGTGCCACCCTGCCTTGAAGCCAGCAAATTATGGACTGAAACCTCTTCAAACTGAGCTAATAAACCTTTCCTCCCTTAACTTGTGTGCGTTGGGTATTTTTATCTCAGCAATGAGAAAAGTAACTAAGACAGTAATTATTAAACTAATTAAAAAACTAGAAAATGCAGTTAAAATCACTTCTACACTCAGAGGCCCATAATGTCTATTTATAAGATGTTGGAAAACATGTCAGAATGGTTGACACCTAGTAATGTTGCCTTTTCAGGATGATGAATTTAGTTCCCAGCCATGAGTCTGAAGAATGAGAGATGGGAAAGGTGAAATCTCATTGAGAGGACTGAGGAACCACAGTGTATGTGCAATTATACTATCAAAGTTGCATAAGATGCTTGGTTTCATTTAATAGAATTAAAACCTCGCCACTATTTGGTAATGGCAGGCACCACTGCTAAGTTAACTGAAGCAAAGCTAGAAAACCGAGCTGCCCTGACATCTGTTCTGCATGACCTTTCAGTCATCAGCAAGTACTTCTGCCACCAGGAATGGAAGTCTGGGTAGGATATGGCTGTGTGACCTTCTAAGCTATCTCTATGGAAAACATATTGAAACAAAATTCACGCATGCCATGTACTCTGCCCAGAAATTATAGACTTGTCTGGGTGGTGTTAAGGATTTGACCTATGCAGAGTGCTCACACCTGCTTCTTACATTCAAGTTGTTAATCCTTTGTTCAGAAAATGAGAAATATTATAAAATATGTGAATAGGCTGCTATGACTTAAATCTTAAGTGTTTAGGCTTTCAACTGGTTTAAACTAAAATAACACTGATGGGATTGAGTGTTTTAGACCTCTATTACATCTATTATACTTCAGAAACATGTGCAACTCTCATTTGAGATCTGTGACTTGGTTTCAGGGTGCTTACTTCACTCCTAAGCTGTTTCAAAGAGTTCTGAAAATGTTTTGTTACCCAAAACTTTTAAAATGAAAAAAGACATCACTGAAGAATCTCTGAAAGTATTGTTATAAAATGTATCCTCATAGTAATAAACTTATTCTCACATCAATATGATGAGGGGCCAGTGGAATATGATCCAGAACTACAGTTCTGTTTCTCTCAAGACTAACTTAAGCTATTGTCAGAGTAGAATCATTAACCAGAAGTAGCTGAGGAAAGCAGTTCATGTAAATAGATGAGGCGAGGGCCTTAAAGGAAGACTTTAGTATTTAGGAAGAACATAACCACTGGCATTGGAGAGGCACCATGAGTACAAACCCTCGTTACACCCGGCTTGAACTTTACACATAGGAGTGCCACAGGCTGGCTTACAATTGGAATCACCTCCAAATCAAGGGTGTTGCTTTCAAAAATTATTACTCAACATCCATGTGCAGGAAGACTGAGCACTTTTGGGAAAGGAAGAAAGAGGTGGCAGAAAACTGGAAGCAGAAACAGGCCTCTTGAGATGCCTTGATCCCTTTACTTTCCCCCTCAGCAGAGTGGCCCTCACCCAGGAGTTGCCTGGTTTACCCAGTCTCCCTCAGGAGTCTCCATCTCTGACTCTAAAGTGTTTATCAAAGTCTTCCTCCAACCCTATGGAGTTCCTTCCCCAAGAATCACTGTAGTGTAATTATTTTCACCCGCTAGCGTTTGCAGTGATGTGGTAGAGCTGCCCATGGACTGCTGCCCTGGGTAATTGCCCAATAGGTCAGCTTCCTTAATGAGAGTTCCCCATTTAGAAAACTGCTGACCTTGTAAAAGCTATGGAACTTGGTTGAGCCTGCGTTTCTTCACAAGTGTGCTCTTTGGCCCTCTTCAAGGACAGATCACCAATATCTTGGAGAATTGTGATGACACCTAAATGAGATAGTGTACCTATCAGTGCACCAAACAACCTTCCCAGCCCTCTCTTCTAGAAGACAAAATTCTCATAAAACAAATTCAGATGGCTAATCCCCTATTCAGGAAATGAGATATAGAATATGTGGATGGATTTCTGTAGCTTAAATCTTAAGAGAGCCAACATAAATTTGAGAATGATCAACTATCTCAGATTCATAATGCACATTTAAGATGAGAAGTCTTGCTGTGAAAAATAAAAATAGTACTTCCCAAATATATTCAACCCTGAACCGCTTTACTGAAATCACATCTATTCTGCATGATAAAATTTGGGAACACATGCTATCCTTTCTCTCTTTTGGTTGGGGGTGAATGTCCTGAGTCATGCCAGTCTTCACATTTTAGATCAATGCTTCTCAAACTCTACAGGGCATCAGAATATTCTGGAGGGCTTCTTAACACTAGATTGCTTGACACTAAATCGTGCCGGGCCCCACCCCAGGTTCTGATGTAGCAGGCCCGGGCAAGACGCAAATCTGTGTCTTTGACAGATTCCCAGGAGTTGATGGTGCCCAGCTGATCCTAGACCCAGTCTTGGGAAACACTTTGGCTCTATCTAGACCAGTGCTCCTTACCTTGTTATGCAAACAAATGCCTTTGCTCCTAAGGGGCTCAGGCCCCACCTCCAGAGACTGACTGACCCAGAATGGTGTGTGTGCAGTTCTAACAAGCTGGCAGGTGATGCTGATGTGCTGGATTCACAGCTCAGGGCAGATTGTCTGGCAGAGATGTCATGAAATAAAACAGCAAGGGAACTTCTGAGCTTGCAGGTAGAGACTGATGTTTTCTCTCCCTCTTGTTTAATATCAACACTTAGATTTCTGGAAGTTAGACTCACAGAACATCTGATCTACTCTGGGGATTTTGTAAGACTTTTCCACCATGTCTTCTTTCAGGACTTTTACAGCACCAGTAGAGAGCAGAGCAGACCCACCAGACCCTGCACCAGCTGGTGATCGAGCCAGAGTACTAAATGCCAGTGGCCACTTGGAATTTTGCAGTTGAGTCTGGAGTTAGGTTAAATCTCAAACAGCAAATTATTTTCATCAATCCAGATTAGGAGTGTTGATTTCCCTAACCTTTAACGATAAACATTGTGGCCCAAAATATATTTACATTTCTAACGAGAAGAGCTGAACCAGGAGTAATGGATTCTTTGGACCACTAATTATTTCTCTGAAACTGGAATGGGCAGTTAATCAATTCTGACCAAAGCGTCCTTCTCCATAAAAAAATTAACTAGGTCAGTGGTTTTCACAAGTTGCAGTAGTTACTCTCCTTTAAAAACATCCACTTTGGACCCCAACACTTGAGACAGGCTGGAGGTACACATTGGGTACTCTAACTTTGTTTTTCAGCAGAAAGTACATTTAATGCACAAAAACCCGGAGGAACTCAGGAACAATATCTGTAATTCACTTAGCTAGAATTCCTTCCAGTCTAACATGAAACCGCCGGAGGATGGTGGACCTGCACTGTTCAATACACGTCCATTCAAGTTCCCCCAGGGACTCTGGCTTCTCCTGAAGAATAGTTATTTTCTGCTTTGTTTTGTTTCTTTGGTGCCTTCCCCTTAATTAAAAAGCTGATTTTTTAAAAAATATTTTTTACAAACTACTGAAAACTGTTGCAGTCTGAGAAGAGGAGGTAAGAAAAAAGGTTGTCCACAGCCACTCAGAAGGTCTGTTGCTTTGTTTTCTTAGCTTCTCTGTGCAAATGAACTGAAGGTTTAACACTTCAATGCTGTTTGAAAGTCTAATAAGACAGAGCCTGGAGTAGGGAGTCCAGGAACCCTAAGGCCCACCTTGCCCAAGGCCCACCTTGCCCAAGGCCCCTGCAGCACAGCTGTTCTGAGAGCTGCAAAGCTCAAATCTGTTGCCATGACTTAGACCTAAACAAACCCATGCCTGTTCTGGTGTGTGGATCATGTTCTCTGAGAACAGCCCTGCGCGCTCATTCCACATCCATCTGGGGGACCTATGGGTTTCGGTCATCCCTCCAGCATCTCCCATGCTAAAGCTGCAGCTCGTTATATGATATAGTGCCTTGTCACTTAGCAGCAGGCTCCAAGGGGCTGAAGTTGGTCTGTTCCTCCTACTTTCCCCAGCTATACTGGAAACTCTGTCCTCGGGGACCTTGCTATGGGACCACCTTGCAGGCGTTAATACTTTTCCCACTAAACCTGCTTGGACGGAGGCCAATGTGAATGCTGCACTCAACCGAGTAATGGAGATTCCAGGATGCCGTGCAGTTGGTTTTGAGTGCAGTATTTCTTCTCTTCCATGGTCATTCTTCTCTTTTAATTTCCCACCTCTCCTCTTTCTGCCCAGGCCCTGGGAGATGACTCTCCATTTGCTTTTTTCGAATACAATGATATCTGATCCTATTTTTAGTTTCCTCCACCTCTGAGGAGTTTGAAGCAATTTTAAGGAGTAGGAGGTCTCCTAGGAGACAGTAAAATGTATTAGTTCTAATTCTGTCCAACGTGTTAAAGAGGTAGAGGATACATGTACACTGCAGCACCAGCATAATGTATAACTAGCAAGTGCAAGGGCACTGGTACCATTAATCAGAACTGCTTCCTGTGTTTGTACTCCACTCGTGCACACACACACACACACACACACACACACACACACTTTCCATGACTTAGTGACTACAGAGGTATTATTTTCCTGGTGGCCAAGAGAAAAGCGTTATGTGTTCTGCAGGGTCAGTTTAAAGAAATGCAAATAAGCTTTACTCTAGGGAAATCTCCAGGCCCTGGATTCTTGAAGGAATGTATTAGGTCCAAACTTACACAAGAGCTGTTCGGTAACAAAACGTCCCATACTTTCAAATTTGGCTTGGGTAGGAAAGACGTTTGTTTGTATAAAGCCATCAGTTCCTCCTAAGTGCAAAGTATTAACTCCATCCCAAGATGATTTCCATAAGGGGATGGGAAGAATAAGATCCACACATGTTGGTGCCTTATCTACCCTTGCCTGTGTCCATTTATCAAACCAAGATGGCTCCAAGTGCCTAACTTTACCACATACAATTTTAGTTACTAGGGATCTAGCAGTCAACAAAGCAGGAGTCTCTACCCTCCTAAAGCTTTCATTTTAGTTAGAGACACAAAAACCAAAATTGACAACTGAATGTAAAGACTACTGGGGGTAAATGAAGCACCCAATAAATAAAGGTGAGGAACAGAATATGAGGGAGCTGCATGGACCTCTGGAAGAAGTCTGCCCCAGGCAATGAAAAGCTTGGCTTGTTAAAGAACAGCAAAGACCTGGAGTGGCTGAAGCAGACTGGGGCGAGAGGGGCTCCTCAGCAGCTAGGTCCTGGTGGGTGGGCCATTAAGGACTTTAGCTTTGACTGTAATGGTGAATAGTTACTGAGTCCTTTAGGTTGGTGTGTGTAATTCCTTCTCTGTCTCTCTGTCTGTCTCCTTATTTCAGGGGCAGATCTTTGGCAACTGGAGACCACATTCCAGTGTCTGAATGAATGAAGGCCTGCATGTGTCTGTGCCATTACTAACCATCTTTGACTTTTCCTGTGACTTGCTCACAGGGCAGGGCTTCCTGAACACTCTATTTTTGGCTTGTAAGAAAAATTATGTAGTTCTCATCTTGATGAAATTTCACAAGTCCCAACGCCCTGTGATTTCCATTATACAAGATTTGGTAGTCTTCAATTTTCCTTTTCTTGTTTTTGTTGTTTCTGTGTCCAGAGGGAGCTTCTTCTCCCAGGTGGGCAGTGCCATGAGATGGGTCTTCAGCTGTCTGCAATCAGATCCACTGCTGGGCTGCAGAAAGGGGCAAGGACAGGTTGGGAAAGACCTCAGCCCTGGAGGAGAGGACAGGAGGTGCGGCAGATGGGCTGGCACCATGGGCCAGGGGAGGGAGTGTCCCTTCCTCCACGCGCTGCCCCCCAAGAAAGGTGTCATGGGACTTGAAGTTAAGGATTTGAAACTCTTGTGTACTGTTTGTTTGGTTGTTCATTGTAAAGCAATTCTCACCTGTTCCAGAGATCTGCACATTGTAATTCTACCCACACCATTTTTACCCTGGAAAAATAACAATGGTCAGAACAGTTTAAAGGTTACAGAGCCTCCCCTAGACACACTAAGAATGTGTTTACAGAATAGAGTGGAGATAGTGAAGACTGCGAAGATGAGTGTGAACTGATGACACACCCATGACCTTCAGACCTTGTTTGACAGCACTGACGAAGTGGCTCCCTGGCTTCCCTCCCCATGCTGTCCTTCCCTTGTCTTCTAGCGATGTCTTCTAGACAGAAAACATTCATGTTGTTCTTCAAACTACTTTCTGGGCACATAACAAAGTTTTCAAAGCTTCACAGACAGTTCCCTCCAAGCATACATAGCCTGTTTTATACTTAAGATAATATTTGTTCCTTTTGGACTCCAGGTACATAGTGTACATCTGCCCCTTTGTATGGCTGTATTTTATGAGCTCTGAAAGGTTCTAACAATTGGTGGTTGATCATGTAGCCCAGGTAGGACAGCTGCACAGTGTTCTGTCCACATTGTCTACTCTCCCGGACCATCATTTATCAGGATAATTCCCCCGAACACTTCCGCCCAATTCTGCTTCCAGATCACCACCTTTAGGTGACATCATGGGAACTTAGTGCAAATAAATCTCCAAAGAAACCCACGCTGGACAGATATTGAAATGGATGGCTGTGGGACAGCGTTATTATCTCTTCAGAGTGCAGGGTTTATCACTGAACCAAGGTTTGACAAGAAACACTCCTGGGGCTTCTGTGTACCTTAGTGAGTCCAAAGCATTTCTCCCTTCAGTCTGGACATAGCCCAGAGCAAAATGAGAGCAGATCTTATTAGCAGCTTAGGACTGGGACCGCAGTGTGGGGTGAGAGGAAGCAGTTATGATATTACATGCTAGTTATTCTTCATTATTGATACTGCTGCTGCTAATGTTTCATCAGAACGGAAGAGATTCCTGGTTGCAGATATACTGAAATTGGCCCTATTGGTATTGAAATGAGCCCATGAAAACATACTTTCTCGAGCCTCTGAATTATCCTACAGGGAATTTATATATCACTGCAGGGAGGGTGTATGCTTTTATATATGGAATGATGCTTGGACCAATACAAATTTGAAACCTAGACAACATCTGAGTGTGCACTCTTTTCAACTAATTTCACTCCTAACTCAGGTCAGATTTTTTGACAATGGGGAGTGATCATTTTCAATGTGTTCTTTGAAATCCAGAACAACGCAAAGGAATGACATTCCAAAAGAAAGACTTTTGGTGGTGGCAAAAACAAATGCTACTGGCAGATAGGGCAGAGAGGTCATTCCTGACTGGGCTGGTTGAATGGGCCATGCCTGGATGGGATGTGAGTGGCCGGAAGGTGGAGAACAAATATGGACCCAAAGGTCCTTCCAGCATGGAAAAAAGCCTGGGAAAAGAAGAGAGAACCATCTCCCAACACAGTGAGCAAGAACTATTCACTTTATTTTAAAGCTGGGGAAATAAAAGTTCAAAATAGTTAGATATCTTCCAGAGTTAGCAACTGGCAGAATTGGAACCTATGTCGAGATCTGGTCTGTCTTTGGAAATTGAGAGTGTTCAACTTAGTTTCTGGTCCCAAGGAGGCAATGAAAAGAATCTGTATTTTGTGACCCCAAATAAGTCAGAGCTATATGATAGAACCTTGATTCTCAGAAATTTAAAGGCTTTTTTCAGAAACTGCAAACAAGCAGCTAGTCCACCTACACATTGTGATTTTTTTTATACAAGTTCTCACTATATAATCCAGACCGGCCTTGAGCTCACAGTCTTCCTGCCTCCACCTCCCAGGTGCTGGAATTACAGGCACATGCTAGCCTATTGTAATCTCTGTGTGTTGTGTACATGTATAGTACCCAGGGTCTTCACACTGAGCTACATCCCCAACCCCTGTTTTTATTTTTTTATTTTGAGACAGGGTCTTGCTAAGCTATAAAGTTTCCTGAGCTGGGTTTGAGTTTGTGACCATCCTGCCTCAGTCTCCCAGCATGCTGGAATTATAGGCTTGCCTCATCACTCATGGCACATTGTAATCTGTATGTGGCCACTACATGAAAAAATGTTAAACACATGTGCCAACTACTAAAATTATAAAGATTACACATCCAAACGGTCAGATTTTTAGCTTGTCACAGAGGAGAGAGTGGCTAGCCCCTTGGGGTCAGGCTGGGTGCACTGTGCCCTTTCTTGGCAGGAGCAAGTCAGTTTACCTGGCCAGAGGTGTGAGGCCCCATTCAGTTCCAAAAAGCTGTGGACAGGGGCACTTTCAGTAGGTAAAGAACAGTATGAAAGAAGAATGTTAAGAAGAAAAAGGGCAATGCAATATATGCAAATAGATCTTAAAT
Organism: Heterocephalus glaber; assembly: GCF_000247695.1. Next base: position 22,610,303 of record NW_004624757.1, read on the forward strand.
GCAATGCAAATGGCACTTTATGCGATTGCTAGCAATCCTTAATGTTCACTGACTTCCATTCAAATCTTCCCACTTAGCAAGCTATTCTAGGGAACAGACTATTGCTTGTAAGCTATGCAGCCAATAAGTGTGTAATGTTAGTGTTGGGAGGTTCTTTGGTGAATAAGTCCAACACTTGTTTTACAGCTGAAAACAGAAAACCCATCTAGGAAAAGCAATTTTATCCAAGTGTGCATGGCCTCAGAAGTGTTCGCTGTTGTGTTGAGTACGTGTTGAAAGCAGCATTGTGATGACAACAAATAATGCATGGTACCAGGAAGGTTTTGAGTGAATGTCCTAATGAAGCTGAATATTGCACAACAGGCCTAATTCTTTATTCTTTTGTTTTCTTTCTCTTTTTCATGACTCTTCAGTGGAAAATAATTGTGTAACACTTCTCAGTGAGCTTTGATGTGGTGGCTTATAGCTCTCCATGAAAACCTGTGTGTTTGCATGGAGAATGTGTCTGAGAACATGTCCAGGGTCCTGCCTCCCCACCCATGCCCTGTCCTTCTCTTGTCAGACTGGTAGATGGGGGCAAATCAGAGCTTGGAAAATGGGACCTACAGTCAACTTTTGGTCCTGAGGTTTTTAGATATCATGTGGGATTAACATTTTCAGGAAAAATTTCAGAAGTTGACAATTTTTAACCTTTGTACAAACTGACAACTGTCAAATCATTTTATGACTACTATAGAAATCATTACATAAAAAAGAACATCGATGCAATTGAAGGGATATAATTGCAGAATAACTGAACTTTTTTGTGGAAAGACTTTTGGCTATATAGCGTGGCATATAAACATTTGGTTTTACATACGTAAGTGTTACTGATTTGTTGCTGATTTGACATCTTAACACAGCCTAGCATTTGAGAACATTTGATCTAAACAGCCCCCCCATACAAACTGGAATATTTTTATTGTCGCTATGATTGAATGTTGATTATTGCTTTGTTTTCACATCAAACCATCTGCCAAATTTCACCAAATCTGCAAGAGGCTACAAAAGCCATTCTTACAGCAGATTTCTCTGATAGCAGAAATTGAGTTTTGCTATTTATAGTCTAATCTCTGCCATTTCTGAGTTCAGTCCCAAAACCTTGCCGAAAGGGGCTGTCTGCCCTGAGCTCTTATGCTCCTAGTTCTGTCTGGGGCTGCAGTTGATTCATTTTAACACACACTGTACACTACTGGAGGTGACTTTCGCCTGCTGGTGGTCATGGGTAAGGCAATTATGAAGTCTGACATTATTCTTGGAATGATTTTAAGCAAAATATCATAGTTCATCAAAACCTGTCTGCAGAACGCCAACAAGTTAATAGTCATTTATGTACAGAAGGAAAAAATTATGCCTGCCAGACCACCTTCATGTGGGAGATTTGGCCATAAATTTTAAATATCCATTGTGAGAATTATATTATGTGTAAGGAAATCAGCGTCCTGCAGTTTTACAAGTGGGCCTTAGAAGGGAATAATGCACAAAGGCCCAGTATGCACAGAGAGACTTAGAAATGGAAGCAGAACGGGCAAGAAAAAAAGCCATCTCTGAAATTTCTGGCACCCCTTGCAAAGCTTTTGGGAACAGAGTTCTTAAAGAACAAAATGGCAGCGTGGGGTCCTGAATGTTTTAAGCACCAGAATTGCAACCAGGTTTGAGCATTTTCTATGTGTGGTCTTCTGTGGGTCATGTAATGCAAGCCCAGGAAGAAGCCTGTGAGACGTGGGTGCTGCCAGGTGAGGGACTGGTAACTTGCCCAGCATTCTAGTCGGCAAGGGCTTCTCTAGCCTGTACCTGGCCCTTGTACTTTCAACAAGGCACTCCCTAGGGCAGACAGATCATGCAATAGTCACTCACTGGGCACAGAAGTTCTAAAAAGGTCCCTGCCCAGCCATATCTACAGGGTTCGGGGTGGGGGAGGGTTCAGCCCCAAGGCATTTTGGGGGTACAGAGAGCATCTTGATAACAAGAGAAAGGTGCCCCTTTCTTGAGGTGGGCAGCACTGCACCAGGCTGAGTTCAATACCAGCTTTTGCCTGACTCAATGTCTTAGTTTGTTTGGAGCTGCTACAACAAAAATACCACAGGCTGAGTGACATAAGTAACGGATATTCATTTCTCAGAGTTCTGAGGCTCTAAAGTCCAAGTCAGGGTGCCAGCTGTTTCCTGACAAGTCCTCTTCCTTGTTGTATCTCCACATGACTGAGAGATCACTTCTATGTCCCTCACACAGGCACTAATCTCCCTCGGGGAGATCCACCTCATGATCTAATCCCCCACAAAGAGCCCATCTCCAAATGCTATCACATTGAAGGTGAGGGTTCCATCACAGGAGTTTGGAGGACAAAACCTTCAGTTCTGAGCACTCCCTTCTACTTAGACTCGTTACCCCAGCTGCCCTGCATCAGGCTCAGTGGTCCATGAAGGCTTGGGAGTCAGACCCAGCAGCAGGACCTTCGAGGTCCCGCCATAGCTCCCCAGCCTCACCTGGGTTTTCCTTTCCTGTAGTCCCTCAGTGCATCCCAGCAGTTGGCCCTGCTGCCATCCATGCAGAGGTCCACAGCTCTCCCCTCCTGTCTTTCCTTTCCCATCATCATTCCACTTCCCTGGCCCATTTAAATCCCCACGGAACAAGACAACATGGATCCAGCCTTCACAGGCCTTGTGCTCTAGGAGTAAGCAACTGAAGAAGCAGTCAGTACAGAGAGCAGTAAGTGCTAGTACAAGGAACACAAAGGAAATGCAAGCACACAGGTGGAGCCCCCTATGCAGACATGGCGTCAGAAACAATTTTGGGGCCATTGCAGCCCACCAAGCCCCTGCTGAAGGACGAACAGGAGCTAGCCAAGGCAAGGGTGTGAGCAGGAGTGTGCCACAGGCAGTGAGGGAAAGGTGGGTAGAGGGCAGAGCAGCAGTAGATCACAAAGGACTTCAAGCATAGTGTGGTGAGGCATGCCTAGCTCTCTGGGGCTCTGGGGCTCTGAGGCAGGAGGATCACAATTTGAAGCCCAGCCTAGGCAACATAGCAATGTAGAAAGACATTGTTTCAAAATTAAAAACAAACGGCTGGGGATATAGCTCAATGTAAAGGCCTTACTGGAAAAAAAAAAAAAAAAAAAAAAGCATTATCCTACAGGCAAAAGAGGAGCACTAAATGGCTTTAAGCAAAAAATGACTCTGTTTATCTTTCAGACAGAGTCTGCTAAAATAGTAATCCTACATGCCCATGCATTGGTATTTTCATGTGACTTTAAGATTTGCCTTTACTTTATAGTCATGTGTAAATCTCACCTACTCTTTATAATGTCTGTGTCATTTTCCAAAGCATTTTCTGATCTTCCCCAGGGGCTCAGTGGCTGACCCTAAGTGCCAGATCCACTCGGCACTGCATAGACCCTCTGTCCTCACCGCACAGCTCCTGTCCTGCTCCTTCTCCAGCGACTGAGGCTTCCCACTCCTGCTCTGTGCAGACAGGACCTTGTTGTGCGGGTCACACACATAGAAAGTGTTCAGTGAGGTTGAGTGTCCCCTGATGAGTGGCCTGGCTACTCTGTGACTTCCAGCTGCTCCTCAGGAGGTGCCTGAGGCACTGAGAACTTCACTCTTGGCCTTTCCCGTGGTGGACATGGCCTCACCCGCTGAGGGCCTCGTCATAAGTGGAGTGGACACTGCTGGAGAGACTCTTGCCAGTGGGCTCTGGAAGACACACCCAGGATCATCCTCTTTTTGGAGAACTGAGGAGTCTTCACAAACCCTGATATAATCACAGCCCTTTTCATTCAATGTTATGGGCTTAAAACCAGATTATACATTGGACTTTGTCAATTCAATCCAAAAGACATTTGCTAAGTACTTGTATTTCTAGCCATTAAATCAGATTCTGAGTTACTCAGGAGCAGAAGTCCTTCTCTTTGGCTACTATATTAGCTTTCTGTTTCTTCTACAACAAGTTACAACATACTTAGTGCTTTAAACAACAGCACAGTGTTATCGCACAGTTCTGGAAATCAGAGACCCAAAATGGATCTTATGGCACTAAACTCAAGTTGTTAGCTGGGTGACGCTATCCTTCTGGAGCCTCCAGGTCAGAACTGTCTCTCCCTTTTTGCAGCTTCCAGAAGCTGCCTGTGTCCCTAGGTTCAGGGTCACTTCACTGGGGCCTGTCCTCCACTGTCAGGGTCTCCTGCCACCCCTCTCTGCCTCCCTCCCCAGGTCCAAGGACTCTCAAGCCTGCATTTGCCCAGCTGGATAATCCAAAAGAACCCTCTCCCTCAAGGCCCCCAAATCACACTTGGATTTAATCCAAATCCCTTTTGCGGGTAGGTGTTGTATCCATAGGTTCTAAGGATTAGGAAGTCTATGTCTACAGAGGAGCTCTCCCTCATTAGCATTGCTCTTGTAAACTGCTTATTCCAAATTTGTTTTTGTTTTTAACATGTAGGTTTGGAGTCAAACTTCATTTCAGTTCCACCCCTAGCCCTTACTAGAAATACAACCTTAGGAAAGTTGCTCAGTGCACGTAAGCCTCAGTTTTATTATCCGTCAAATAGGAAAGATAACGCTGCCTTATTCCTGGGATTTTGAAGTTAACAGGCCATACTTTATGTCATTGTCTGTGCCTGGTAAAGTACTTTAAAGTGTTAGATATCATTGTTAATTTCTTTTTCTTGTGCAGGAAGCCCTGATAATACCCGATTCCCTTAGGGTTGGGGAAGTTTTTAGAGGTTTACCATGGCATATCATTTTTTTCTGAACAAAGTTGTTGTTATTAACTTAAAATTTTGTGGTTTTCAAAAAAGGAAGTTACAGAATATTCAAAAGTTCAAAAATAGTAACAGAGAGTAATACACATTTTCAAAAACAGCTTTTAATTCCAAAAGAACTTTGACTGAGGGACTGAGGGTATTCTCAGAAATGTTTGAATACTGTGTTCCCGTCTCAGTGGGTCGAGGATCCCAGCAGCTTGGGCACCTGTACTAGTGTCTCTATCAGAACCTGCCTCCCTCTCGCTGTGAACCTTGGCTGAGATGGTTTCTGGGCCTTACCTTGAAGTCATCACGCTGTGTTTAGGGCTTGAGTTGGGAATGGCGCTGTGGACCATACCTCCTCTCTGAAGCCCAGTTCCCATAGAACACATAATTTCCTGCTACTTCCTTCCCAGCAGACTCCTACACAATCAGCTTCCTAGGAATTCAAAATGAGTTGCCAGTTTGCCATAAAAGTTTTAAGAAGATCCTCAACAGCAGCCCGAACTCATCGCCAGGCCCCATTCTATTACCCTGTTGCGTTTCCTTTCCCCTCCTCGTCAGAAGCAGGTCCTCCGGCTGCTGCAGGCGGAGCTCTGTTTCCTGCTGGCCACTGGTCTCTAAGCACAAGCACAGAGGTCTATGGGTGGCTTTTGAAAAAGTTGAACAGGAAAACAATTTGAGAATGATCAGTGTAGTCCCCAGCCCTCTAGCACACACCTGTTCATGTAGACACACGCACACACATGCACATGTAACACACATTCAAGAATGAAGCCCTGAGCAGAAGTGAGATGCCCAGACAGAAGAATGATGTTTTCACTGAAGTGCTTCCTGGGCACCCTGAGCCAGCTCTGGGGTGCACACGCCTTTATGGTCAGGCTTCATTATGTAAAGGATCCTGAGTCAAAAAGGTGATTTCTAACAAGCATGCCAGAAAATCCATGTCCAGTGAGCACTGCTCCTCCATTCATCATCGTCTCTGTGCGTGGTGCTGGGCATTGTTCGATGATCAGAGTTCTTGCCTCTGAGAAGTAAGTGTTTAACACTGCAATCACACAGGAAATTAACTGTATAATTTCACCACCACAGGATGGTCCCTGAGGTATTGAGTTACATTTTTCAATTTAAATTGTTATTAATTGCTGAACATGGTGGTGCAGGCCTCTAATCCCAGCACTCTGGTAGGCCAAGGCAGGATTGCAAGTTCAAGCCTAGCCCGAGCACCTTCTTGACTTCCTGAGACCCTGTCTCAGAATTTTAAAAATAAAGAAATAAAAGGGCTGGGGATGGTGCTCAGTGCTGAGGTCCTGGTTTCAATCCCCAGTAACACATACACACTAAGTTAGTAATGGTTTAAAAGATTTAAATATTGTAAGCCTCCTTGCAGTAAATCTTTACATTTTAATACAGAAGTTGAAGCACTATTGACATAGGGACAGATAAACCGATCAATGGACACAAATAGAAAGTCTAGATTAAAAGCCCTGAACACACAGAAATTGGGTTTGTAGCAGGGGGAGCCCTGCAGACCAGCAGAAAGGGCCCAGCTTCCCACAGTTCAGCTGCTGTGCTGGATGTCCACATAGGGGAAGCTGGATTTGCAGCTCATGTCACAAATAAAAATGCATTTCAAGTGTGTAAAAATGTAAATATGGACTTCCAAATATTCAAAAATGTTAGAATAAAATATGGGAAAACATATTACTCTGAGATAGCATAAAATTGTAAAATATTACACATGCAGAGGAAGGTATTGATAAATACTTCCTCATTGAAGGTAAACATCAGGTTCATCAAAGACCATGTTTAAAAAGTGAAAGACCATAGCCTGCAAGAAAATACTTGCATATTATAAATCAATAAATTAATTAGGAAACCCGTGTAATTCTATATACGTGTGTAATAGAAAATAAATTTGTATATGGTACTATATAAATATAATTTTGAGGACAAAATATTTTATTATTTTAATTAGTACATATTAATTAAACAGAATAATGGATTTCATTGTGATATTTTTATATGTGGGTATAACATACTTCAACCATATAAAAGCCCAGATACTTTAAAAGGACATTACAAATGTTAAATTCTGTATAACTTGCTTTATTACCATGTATATGAATTCAGGGAAAATTAAACCACTTCACTATTTGCTGATATGTTCTATTACACATGAAACCTGAATACTTTTTAATTGTGGTCAGTGAAAAGCATTTTATAATATGGAGATTTAGTTCAAATTTACTACATGGCAAGATCCCAAATTAGCTTCCTAGTTATAACTACTTCTTACTTGCTTTATTCATGTGGGCTCAAATTATTTCTATTGACACAGGCTACCTTAGTCTTTCCTGTCTGCCCATTTCTGAACACCGGGTTGAATAAAACTGATTCATGGTTTTTAAACCACCATTTTATCCCTAATAAGTATAGCAGCTACTTATAGTCTTCCTGTGTGCCTGGTCTTGTGCTAAGCACTTTGTATAAATGATCCCTTTTCTTTCTTACCAACCTAGGGGCCAAGTATTATTTTTAGCCTCCCTGCTTTATAGATGAGAAAGCTGAAATAAACTGTGCCATTTGCTTGCAATTAAAAATGTCCACTAAATTTCATTCTTAAAAGGACTTTTGACTCAGGGAAATATGAGAACTGTCATCGCCCTTTCCCTGTGACATCGTGAAGTAATGGAACTAAGAGCTAAATAATGCTGCCTTCTACATTATATTTGTTTGCTGAATTTGACATATTCTTTGCATAACTGTTGATCGACTCTAAGATACATCAAAATATTCCCTGACTTTAAAAAACATTAAGGAGGCCCGGGGATTTAGCTCAGTGGCACCGCACATGCCTCTCAAGTGCAAGGTCCTGAGTTTGATCCCGGTACCACCAAACAAAAAAAACAAACTTAGAATAACTTTTCTAATTTAAATAACAAACAATTGAATTCTTACAGAAAATTCAAATTGCCTTTATTTTTATACATTGACCACAGAAATTAGATCAAAGGATAATGGCTTCTCGTGCTCCTTTGTGGCTTCTCCGGGTGAGCAAACTGAGCTCTTTGAATCCTGTGTATTTGTAAAAGGAAGAGTCCCAGGGATGGGATGCACTAGAAAAACAACAATGAAGAAAGTGCCGGATACCTCCCATCGCCCAGGGATTCTCTGCGGACTGATACATTCCGAATGTAGTTACACTTGTTGCTGAAATATTGCAATTGGTCCATGCCGGTTGAAAAAGTCACTGCCCTGAGGCCACCACTTCCCACAGCAGTGCCTCTGCCACGCTGGGTTCCCTCCCTCCAGCAGCTCCAGGGTAAAGGGCTGGCACCACATGGGCATCCCGGGCCTTGTCAGTCAGTGTCCCTGAGGCACTGGGGGTCCTGTGTGTCCTAAGTCCCCATCTTTGGTGTTTCGCTTGCAAAAGCAAACTATAGGTGACTGAATAATGACTGAATAATGTGCGCCACTCAATCCTCATATATCACTTCCACAAACCCACCAAGAATCCCGTCCTGTTCTCTGTGGGACCGTCTCCTCTTTCTAAAGAGTTCAGGGTGGGGCCCCCTGTAGTCCTAGGACGGGCTCAGAAGCAGGATCTTAATTATTATTAGCTCATCTGATTGATTTTGAGCAGAAAGATACAATTTGTTGATGTATGCAGAGTTTTATCTCTGCGTATACCAAGACCCAGACAGGAGTTGGTTTATTTCTTTAGAAGGCAAGATGATCATAGGCATTGTCTTTGGGAAATTTTCTTCTCTCCTATTTCCATCTTCTGGTTTCTTCATTTTAAAAATTATAAAAAATCAGTAAGACTTCTCCATTAAGAAGCAAGCGCAAATCGACACTAACAGAACAGGGTCGGTATTCTATTGGCTCATTTACTTAGCTCTATTTTTTCTTATATATGTATTTGCAAGGTTAAATTTTCTTGTTTTTTCTATTTATATATGTTCACAAATTTTGAGAGTTTTTAATGATTTTTCCATTCAAAAGACTTTCAAATTTAATTTCTTCTTTGAGTCTTTAAGGGAAGCATTTTTCTTACAGTGCTAGGGATAGAATGGGAGCCTTGTGCACGATATGAAAGTGTTCTGCCACTGAAATACACCCCCAGTCCAGAAGCTCCTTCTCTTACTTTGCCAACATTATAGAATTCCAGTTTTCTTTTTTGTTATCTAATCTCTATCTCAATAGAGATTATGATTTGAGAACCCACTCCATATGATGCCAATTCATTGAAACAGATTTGTTTTATGGTCAGTGATGTTTAACATTTATAAATGTGTCATGAATTCTTTTTTTTTTTTTTTTTTGGTACCGGGGATTGAACGCAGGACCTTGTGCTTGCAAGGCAGGCACTGGAACCACTGAGCTAAATCCCCGGCCCATGAATTCTTTTTTATGAATTCTTAAACAAGATACATATTCTGTAGAAGTTTTGCTTTTACAGATATAGATAGATGATAGATACTTAGGTCAAGTTTGTTTATCAGGTATATAAATCTGTCAACCTATACCTTCTTGTCCATTTTTTTCTATCAAATTACTTATAAAACTTATTTTGTTGTTATCCATTTATTTTTTTTTCTTCATTCTGCTCAGGCTGACACATATAAATTTAAAGTTGTTGCATATTCCTGATGAAGTAAATATTAAATATTTTCACCATTAAGTTACTGTTTTTACTTCTAATGATGTTTTTGCCATAATATGTAACAGCTGCATGAGTGTGTGACCCTGATAATGTAATTTCTCTAGATGACCCAGGTGACATGAACCTGGACTGTACATCCAAGTGCATATTGGTTACCTACTCCTGAGGTGTGGCCACTGGTAGCTCCAATGATTGTGGGGAGAAGCCCTACATGTGATTCTTCATTCTGTATGATCCCAGGTCTCTGATTTCTGTTCCCTGTACCCAGCAAAGCCATTTAGGCAGTGTGTCAGCTTTTCAACATTGTGACAAAAGAACTGAGAACAGTAACTTCAGGGAGACTTACTTTGGCTCATAGTTTCAGAAGTTCCAGGCCATGGTCAGCTGGGTCCATTGTTTTAGGCCTACAACAAGGCAGAGCAGCATGGCAGATGGGCCTGGTGGACAGGAAGCAGAGACAGCGGGAGAGAGCTGGAGAGAAAGGGCTGGGAACAGGATGTGGTCCCCAAGTTCATGTCCCTGTGGTCTGCTCCCTTCAACCAGGCTCTACCTGTCCTTATAGCCCAGTCAGCTCCCTCATGATCTGATCTCTTCCCAAATCAATCGGCAGGCCTTGGGGGGACACTTAGATCCAGACCACACCACATACATTTACAGGGATGAAAATCTTAAAGGAAGAGATGTCAGCCATATTATTAGAGCTGTGTACCTGTTGAAGTACCTTTTATTCTTCTGTGATGTTTAAATAAATTGTAAAATTTATTTGGAAGGGGTTACAAGAATAGTAGTCAAAAACAATGACAATGCTTAAGTTATGTTTTCCAACTGCAGCTACAAAATAATATTTTAATAATATTTTCACATGACTAGCATATGATAAGTGCAAGATTCAAAACCAGACAGCCTGGCTGCAGTGCCTACTTAAATTGAATAGATACAAAGAAAATCTCATCAAAGCAGCCCTCCCTCTCCTGATGGAAGGGCCTGGCTGTGTTTCTATGGACTGCATGCCTTTCTGGGAATACCTGTTAGAAAACTGAAATTCCATATTTTGCCTAACAATAAAGACCTCATTAATTGAGTTCTTTTGGAAATGCAACAAGTCTGTTTAAAATGGTTCCCAAATCCTGTTAAATTTTTAAAGTGTTGTTAGTAAATCTTTGAATAAAATGATAATGTTCACTTTACCATTACACAAATGTATCACATAAATCAATTTTTTCTTGATTCAAAAAGTACATTTATATTTTACACAATAGGCCACATTTGAAAATGATTGGATTTTCTTTTCCAAATTGCAGTTCTTCATCAAAAAACCACAGTGGTTATGTGCCTTGTGTGGAACACAACATGTATACTCTCCAGCTGTTTACAGCAAGTCAACTGTAGATCGTATTCTTAGGTTTGTATATTCTTAGGTTTCTGTTGAGGAATTTGAAGATTTTCCAGGTTCTTGAGATAATTATTTTGCTTATGGTGCACAGTACTAAAACTAGGTATAATATTTACAGTATTGAATACATTTATTTCCTCACCCATGACTAAGCCATTTGTATCGTATTTCAATATTTCTGCCACTTACAATCCTCTCTCTCTGTTTCTCTCTCCCCTTAATTGTGGGACCTTTGATATCACTGGTTCTGATCTAATGCTTACAAGAAAATATTTAATGGGTTGGTGCCAGTTTTATTGTCCCTTAAACATTTAATATGTCTTCTGCATAACTTCTTAATGTGTTCTTATTTGATAACTTTTTATATTTTTTAGTTAACCTGAAAAGTTGTGATATTGAATTTTATGACATTGGCACATGCCCTTCTCCAGAACTGGAGAATATACTTCCACCATAATGTATTCTTATTTACTGGAAACAAAGTATAAATCTACCTATGCAGTTTGTTTTGATCAGTATTACAAATTGGAAATGTTTTCTTCATTAAATACATAAGATTGTAGCTCTTGTAGGTTCTTTGTGATAAGCTGAAACTGTGTTTTATTATAATTTTTTAGGATTTGGCATCAGTTTGGTCAACTCTGTGTCCCTTCCCAAATGGAAGTATCACGAGTGGGAATCAGGAGGCTGGTAGAAATGCTGCCATTTCGATGCCCTATGGTCCTGGGCCTCAGTTTGGACTAGCTCGGAAGTTGCCAGATTTTTTTAAACAGTAACACTCTATGTTTAAAAAAAATTAAAAAACCTTGCCATATGAAAATACAGAATATTGTCTAAAGAAGACTGGAATGTATTTATTAAGTTGTGTTATAATTCGAGGTTAATACAATTCACTAGATGAAGCAAGTAAATATTTAAGGGGACTAGAGAGATATTTTACAATTGTTTGAAATAACTGTGTTCGCTCCTCATGGCTGCTTAATTTATTTTTTATTTTTTTCATTAAATTCTTTTTTTTTGGTACTGAGAATCGAACTCAGGACCTTGCACTTGTGAGGCAGGCACCTGAACCACTGAGCTAAATACCTGGCCCTAAACTCTTTTATTGGTACATTTCAGGTATACAATACATTTACATTTATCATTGGGAACTTGTACCTTTACATGATGTATCTTGGTTCTTATTTTTTCCCTATTCCCTGCCCTCCCTTCACCACTTTCACCCTTCCCTATTTACAAAGACTTTGTTTCCATTTTTTCCTTTTCTCATAATTTTTCTTTTCCCTTCTTTCCTTTCCCCACCCCTCCCACTTCCCCTACCTCTTTGCACCTTTTCTTCCTATTTCACATAATCAATTATTCATTTTAATTAGCTTAATCCTTATTTACACTTTCAGTTTCTCACACCAGAGAAACTATTTGGTATTTACACTTGTGTCCTATTTCACTTAAGAGTATGGCCTCAATGTGTATCCATTTAGCTATAAACGTCTCTAGTTTCTCATTCTTTATGGCTAAGTAGTACTCCATTTTATTTTAAAAAACCACATCTTTTTATCCACTTTCCAGTTGATGGGCACTTGGACTGTTTCCAAGCATTAGCTATTACAAACTGCCGCTATAAACATGGGTGCACATATATCGCTATGGCATGATTCTTTTAATTCTTTTGGGAAGATACCCAGCAGAGGAATACCTGAGTCAAATGGGATCTCTAGTCATAGTTTTTTGAGGTATCTCCATACTGATTTCCACAGTGGTTGCACCAGTCTGCACTCCCACCAACAATGGAGAAGGGTTCCTTTCTCCCC
>NW_004624757.1:22634240-22657537 GCF_000247695.1 Heterocephalus glaber
CCATTTTATTAGAGTACAGGTTCTCAAAGTAGGTATTGATGATCCTCTGGATTTCTGCTGGATGTTTTGTAACTTCACCTTTTTCATTCTTAATTGCATGAATTTGAGCTTTTTCTTTCCTTTTTTTGAGAAGTTTGGCTAAGGGTTTATTGATTTTATTTATTTTCGAAAAACCAACTCTCTGATTCATTGATTTTTTTGTATTGTTCTCTTAGTATTCATTGCATTGATTTCTGGTCTGATCTTTATAATTTCCTCTCTTGTATGAGCTTTGGGTTTGTCAGGCTCTTCTTTTTCTAGCAACTTGAGGTTTAGCATTAGGTTGTTTATTTGAGCTCTCTCTGTTTTCCTAATATGGGCATTCACTGCTATGAATCTCTGTCATAAGACTGCTTTCATTGTGTCCCATAGATTCCTGTATGTTGTGCTGGCATTATCATTTACTTGTAGAAACTGTCTAATTTCTTCTTTAATTTCCTGTGTGACCCACTGGTTGTTCAGGAGAGTGTTATTCAATTTCCATGTGTTTGTGGGGGTTTTGCAGTTTCTTATGCTATTGATCTCCAATTTTATTGCACTATGATCTGATAATATATAGGGGGTAACTTCAATTCTTTTGCTTTTACTTAAGCATGTCCTATGAGCTTGCATGTGATCTATTTTAGAGAATGACCCATGTGCAGCCAAAAAGAATGTATATTCTGATTTTGTAGGGTGGAACACTCTTTAGACATCTATTAAGTCCATTTGTTCAAAAGCTTGGTTCAGTTCTAGAATTTTGTTGTTGATTTTTTGTCTAGATGATCTGTGTGTTTGTGACAGTGGGGTATTGAGTTCCCACACTACAATTGTATTAGAGCTTATTTGGTTTTTCATGTCCACTAATATTTGTTTTGTATAGTTGGGGGCATTCATATTTGGTGCATATATATTTAGGATTGTCATCTCTTCATCTTGGATTGTTCCCTTCAGAAGGATGTAGTGATCATCTTTTTCTGTCTTAGTTAGTTTTGGTTTGAAATCTACTTTGCAAGTAAGATTGCTACTGCTGCTTCTTTCCGGGTTCCTGTTACATGGAGAACTGTTTTCCATCCTTTTACTTTCAGTCTATGAATTTCTTTTTGAATTAGGTGTGTTTCTTCTATATAGTATTTTGTTGCATTTTGCTTCTTAATCCATTCTGCCAGTGTATTTCTTTTGATTGGTGAATTGAGGCCATTAACATTGATGGTTATAATTGATGAAAATTGACTCATCCTTGTCATGATGTTTTAGTGTTGTTGGCCCTTTTATTTTTTATTTTTACCCCTTTCCCTTTAATTTCTTGCTTTGCCTGGTGGCTTTGCTCTGTTGGGCCTCATGGAGTTGTGACCTTCATTCTCTTTTTCTAGGATATTGTTTAGAATTGTTTGGAGTGCTGGTTTGGTGTTCATGAAATTTCTCAGGTGTTCTTTGTCCTGGAACTATCTAATTTCCCCATCGATTTTGAAAGATAATTTTACAGGATACAACAGTCTTGGTTTGAAGTTATTTTCTTTTAGGGCTTGAAATACTCCACTCCAATTTCTCCTTGACTTGAGGGTTTGTGTTGAGAAGTCTGCTGTGAGTCTGATGGGCTTTCCTTTGTAGGTAATTTGTTTATTTTCTCTAACTGCTTGTAGCATTTTGTTCTGTTGGGTTTCTGGGATCTTGACTATTATATGTCTAGGTGTAGACTTTTTTATCATGGGTAGTTGGAGTTCTATATACCTCACTTATCTGTATGTCAAATTCTCTACCTCTGTCTTGGAAGTTTTCTATTATTTCTGTGAACAGTTTATGTCATTTGTACTTTCTTTTGCTTTTTTGTGGTCTCCTATCAGTCTTATGTTATTCTTCTTTGCATCATCTAGCAGCTGCTGGATTGATTTCTCGTGGTCCCTTACTATTTTTAAGAAATTTCTGTTTTCATGGTCACTAACCATAATCCTGTCTTCTATATCTGATATTCTATGTTCACATTTGCTCAGTCTGCTGTGAATACTTTCAATGGAGTTTTTAATCTCCTATTTACCCCTTTGAATCTGTTTCATGGATTCCATTTCTTTCCTATGTTGGACATTCATGATTTCCATTTCTTTCTTATGCTCACCATTCATGTCTTCCAGCATGGCCTGAGCTCATCTATTTTGTTTTATCTGTTTCTGTTCTACAGTCTCTAATCTATCTTTCACTCTGCTCACCATCTCTGTAGTTATCTGGGAAATTATTTCTGTTTTGAATTTTTCTAGAGCATCATTCATCTGTTTTGTTACTTCCTACACTATCAGTTCAGGGAGTCCAGGTGGTTGGTTATCATATTTTTCCACCTTGTTTCCCCCAGAATTTGCCTTTGGTGAGCCGGAAATTTGGGTTTGTGTCCTGCCAAGGTGTCTTCTCATTTTTAATTCTGTTGTTGGTGCTATTTTTTGCTTTAATTCCTGGTCTGATACTGCAATATTTCTTATTGTGAATATCTTTATTACTTGTGTTTAGAGCCCCTATGGAATGATTGCTTCTCAGAGATATCTTCCAGGTATAGCTGGACTTTTTAGGCTTTGAATCTCTAATGCCTCTTAGGCAATCTCGTTTTCAGCATACCAGGGAGGACAACTGATTAGATCAATCACGACACATTAGCCCAATTGACAGAATCAGCATCAACAATAGCATCAAACACAGCTTAGAAAATGACAATTTGTGGTAGCTGTTAATTTGTCACCTTTAATCGCGTGAGCTTGATCAAAATCTAGGGCCACCTAAAATATGTAGTAAGTAAACCCTTCAATATGGAAAATTTTCCCTTTGGGATAAAGATTTAGGAGGGATTGGGGATGGAGGCATAGAGAGATGGAGGGAGAGGGAAAGCTTAGAGGTGAGGCTAGAGGTCACGAAAAGATCACGCAAATTATGGGAATCTGTTGAAGACAGGAGGAAAAGACAGTGAAAGAACAGAGATGATTATAAAACAAACTGACAACAATAGGGAAGCTAGAAATTATATTCACCTCCCTATAATAGTGACAGTGGAGAAGACAGAGAGAAATAATTCAAAATGGGCCAGTAACAAGGACAAAGAGGGAGAGAAACATAGAGCCAGGATGGAGGGAGGGAGGGAAAGAGAGAGAAAAAGAAAAGGAAAAAATATATATATATAAACAAAACAAAACAAAAGTTCTCCCTCAGAATATGTTTCTGCTGTCCTGGTAAACAATGTGGGCAGCAGTGTGCAGGTCCAAGTCTATTAGTCTCAGCAAGCCAGTTGTAGTATACCGAGATTCAGGGTGATTTCTGGCTGCAAGGTCCAAGTTGAGGTCCCTGACCCCCTGCAGGATTAAACTCTGCAAAGTTCCAGCTGTCCTCCCCACTATGCGAGTCTGGGTTTCTATGGGAGGTGCTGATCCCACCAACTTACCAACCACGACGGTCCAGTGTGCTTTTATTGAACAGATTTCTTCACTTTCCCAGTGGGCTTCAATTTTCATTGAGGAGCCTCAGAGAGGCTCTCTCTGTTGTTCACTTCAGCTCTATCTTCTGGGGCTCATAACCATGGCCTTTATGTTTCGCTTTGCACCTCTGCTGTGTAGATTCAGACACCTCACAGTGGGATCAGGCGGGGCTGCTGGCATCACCTGGGACGGGGTCCCGGGCTGGCGATGGCTGCTTAATTTATAAGCACAGAGATTATAAAATGAGGAAGCAACATGGAAACATTTTTCCAGATAGACTTATAAAAATTTTCAGTGTGTACTACTGCCCCCTTAGTTGATATGTATATCAACAACTTAGTAAAACGAAATGAAACTTTAAAGATGGAATTTTCCAAAAGCTGTACTTTGAGTGGGAATAATCCCCCATGACAATATCGTAAGAGAGCTTTTAATCTGGTATTTGGACTTTGTATGAAGTTAATAAAAATAAATACTTTTGTTTTCTTCTTAAATATGGCGCATGAGAAAGTCCACGACCGTGCCTTCTTTCCTCCCTTGGGAAATGCTCTGAAAAAACCCTGGCTGTGCCTCGCAGCTGATTTTAGACAAGCCATTTCATGCATAATTCAGAGCCCATTGTGGAGCGAGCTACAGCATGACCGTCCTCTGTGTTCCTGACAGCCCGAGCGTGACTATCTGTTCATCTGCTGGGCGCACTCTCCGGAGCCCGGGGTGACCCGTGCCCACGCCACCCGGTGGGTGCCCCCCTGGGTGACCTCCCCACCCGCAACCTCCTCCCACCTCAGCCCTTGACCCTGGGGCTGCCCTCCCCTCCGGGACCTGCACCCCTAGGCACTGCCAGGAAATCTCTCCACTCTCTCCCGTTCTCAATTTCAAAGCAAAGCTTGCAAGTTTTTGGCACTCACTGTTTCACGCTGAAATCTCGGCTGCTCTTTGCTCGCTATGTTGCTGCAGGTGCCGCTGCACAGGCCTTGCCTTAGCCCAGCCTTGGCTCCCTGGCACCCTGCTCTGCTCTGACCCTGACAGAACAGCTCCCGGATGGGGTCCCTACCAACATCCAGTGTCTCTCTCTGTTGACTTTTTGGAATGAATTCTAAATGAAAGATTGAATTCACATTCTAAAGTCAATTTATAGTGTTTTGGGCTTGATTTTTTTTTAACTCAAGGAAAGACACAAGATGCCCCTTAAATTATATTCTTCTTTTTCCCTCTGCTGGTCTCCAAATCAGCTAACATCATATGAAAGGCTTGCTTTTCCATGACCATTTGGTGTAAATCCTCTTCGGAGGCGCTCGCTAATGTTCAGTTAACAGCTTTGAGCTCTATTTTATGTGTATGCTGAATTAATTAGTACTCAATTTTATTCTTGATGCTTTAATGAATCATTCATATACTGTGGTAGGGTTGAAAGGCATTTGATTTATGTAGGTGGGCCAGCCATCTGAAAATCCCGGAGTAACTATTCCTTAATTTATTCTGTCATTGTTTGATGAAACACTTAGTATTTACTCTCCATAGGATTCCATAGGGGGAAAGTTTGCACTCTAATGGACAGCTCAGAATAATAAAAGCTCCTCAAAATTTGTATTTTTCCCTCCTCACTTGGTTCTCATATATGCTTGTGTTTGTCTTCTTGCAGAAAGTACAAAAATCCCTTTGAAATACTGTTTTCCCTAACTCGTGAAATGTGTTTTACAGTATAATTCACATAAAAGCTTCAGTTCTTACACTGTAAAACACAGTATTAGATCTTAAATCCCAAACATTCTTGCTTGTGAGCTGAAAATTAAGAATCGGGATCCAGTCGAGCCCTTGCAATTGAGTTTGGAGCAGGTGCGGGCAAAGCTGTAAAAACAGAAAGCTGAGCGCCCAGAATTCCCAAGGCCTGGAGGACGGGGTGGTGGAGCCTCGGGTGGTCCAGGGCTCACTCTAATCACTGTGTATTTTGAGAGCAAATGCACTGGAATAACGAAACCTTTTTTCCCCTCTATTTTTACATTCTGAAGAATAGGATCTCTGATAGTTGTGAGAATCTGTTTTTGGGGAAAGAGGGATTGTGGGCATGGTCTGAAGCAGAACATCTCTGAATCAGCTTCCCAGAGTCCTGGCAGGGCCTCAGTGGTCTCAGGGCATTGTCCCCCAGAACCCCTGCCTCTGCTTCCCAAGCCGAGGCAGCTCAGTTTTCTTGTTGGAACATAAAATCAATAACAATATGTCCACTTACTGCACAGGGTAAACAAAACAATGTGTAAGAATGTATTTTTACAAGAAGCAATCAAGGTGAATGTAGGTGTTTCATCAGCATGGTGAACTACCAGCTGATGCAGGTAAGTGTGATCAGAAATTTGAGGGGGACTCAGGTAGACAGAAGGGCACAAACTAAATACCCCTGATCTGAAGTGCTTGAGGTCTCAGAAGTGTTTTAGGTGTCAGATATTTTCTGGGATACATGAACGTGTAAAAGGAATATCTTGCAGAGGGGACCCAGATCTAAACCCAAAATTCTTTTCTATTTCTTATGCAGTATATACACAGAGTCTTACAATAATCTCACACAGTTTTTTTGTGTGTGTCCTGCATTTTGACTGTGACCCATCATATGAATCCAGGTGTGGTGTTTAAAACATTTAGATTTTGGAGCACTTCAAATTTTGAATTTTCAGATGAAGGATGTTCAACATGTATCAACAATATAGTAAAGGTATTATTTAAGAAAGACAACTCTAAGAGAGAGAAAATCAAAATAAAATAGGAGGAAATGAAGGAGAAAGAGAGATGAAAATTCAGAGACATGAGGCCAGCTCAAACCCTGTGGATACACAGGTTATTTGTCACAATAGAAACACATAGGCCACACGGTGAGGAAAGTGGGATTGGGTGCGTGAGGAGAGGAGAAAGATGTGCACGCTTTACAAGAGATCTTATTTTTTGGCATTCCTTTATTTCTTTTGCCATTTTATTTTGAGATAATGCCAACTCACAGAAGATTTGCACACATGGTGGAGAGGGTTCCTGAGCTCCTCACCTTCAACTTCCTCTAATGTTAACATCTCATATGACCAAGCACCAAGACCAAAATCAGAAGAGCGACAATGATCCAATTCTGCCAAGCATGGACCTTGAACAGAGCCTCTTGCTTCTCACTGATGCACTCTCATGTGGATTCGAAGCCAGGGTTCCACATGGGGGAGCTCGGTCTCCCCAGTGCAGCTGGTGCCCAGTTCTCCTGGTCTTTCATGACCTCAATCCTTCTGAAGTTCTCAACGTTCATTTTAAAGAATGTTCCCCAATTTGGGTTCCTCTGGAGTTTTGTAGGCAAGACTGGGGTCACACATTTTGGGTAAGAATACCACCAAAGTGTTGTCTGCTTTAGGTATGTCACATCAGAGTTCAAATCCTATCCACAGGTTTTCTAACCAGCTGTACTAACTTCACTCATTTGGTTAATATGCTATCTGCCAGGCTTCTCTACCTCAAAGTTGGTCTTTCCTCCTTTCTTATTAGAAATTATCTGGTAAGGAGATGTTTTCAGGTAACACAAATTCATGCATCCATGGATGGTTCTTGCCTTTAAAAAGTATTTCATAATGGTAATTTTCTATATTATGCCTTTCATATTTATCAAGAATTCTATGATTTTATAATCAAGACTTAAGGTAGTGCTAATGCTACTCAATTACAAGACAACAATATTTTTTACTAAAAGCAACAATTGTTTGTTGAAAACCAAGTTGCTGTAGGAAACAGGGAGGGAGGTAGACATTGTAGACATATGGATGGAAAGGGACCTAGGGATGGAGAGAGAGGGGATAAAGGGTAGGAAAGGGGAAATAAAAAGGATTGAGATGCTATAGGTAGAGGTACCAACCCCCTACAATGAATGTATTCATTATGTATCACAAAAGTGTACTAATTTTTTAAAAAGAGAAAGCCAGATTGAATTATTGAGGCTTTTTAGAGCTTATTATTTCCAACTAGTACCTACTTTACTATTACTGAATGCCTCCAACTATTTTAGCCTTATCATATTCTATTAAGGCAAATAGAAGCTGGGAAAATTAGAAGCTATTTTGTATTCATTACAAGTCTAAATATATAGCATAACCTGGTATAATGAGGGGAAAAAAATCCCACAGAATTTGACAACTATTATATATAAAGGAATCTTTCCAAGCTTGGTTGACATGCTATAGATATAAAATGGAGGAACTGCATATAAAATGTGTGTAGAATAACCATAAAAAGGATGCAGTCTTTTTAAGAAACCAGAGATCCCCTGTAGGGATCACCTTCTGGAGGAGGCTTTCAGTAAATCTGGACACAGCTTTACCAAATCACATGCTCACGTCATTTTGCTAAAAGCACAAAATGCGCAGATCCTCCTAGGTCTAACCTCTAAGTCAGAAACCACTCTGAGGGAGAAAAATTAAGTACCCAGAGTAACCAGAAGGTGTTAAGGAGGCAATAAAACCTTTTCCTCTGCCTGGCAGTCAGGAACTGGCTGAAGGAGATGTTGCCAGGGGTAGTGAGAAGGTCCAATAACTTGAACCTATGCATTATTTCAGACGGTCAAGTTTAGTGGGTATGACTGATAAAACACTAAACACTGTGTAAAACGAAGATAATATTCCTAGTTTATAGGTTCATGGGGGAAGTGAAATAAATATGTAAGATATTTAGCAATGGTTGACATTCAGTAAGCAGTGAATAAATTAATACTCATTTTCAAATCCTTACACTTTGAGTTTGCATATAGTTTTACAATTACCCATTGGGTGTTTTAATTTTTATAATCGGGTGGAGAATTTAAGACAAAAATGACACACTGTGCTTTTAAGCACTGGTTTTATAGTAGTAGGTATTATGCTAAAGTCTAGAAATGTTAAAACTAAATAGCTCTCATTTCCTGAATTCCCTGAGGCTCACATTCTATTTTGACAGATGACCATACAAATAAACTATTAATATGTAATAATAGTAGAG
Organism: Heterocephalus glaber; assembly: GCF_000247695.1. The sequence continues at coordinate 22,642,694 of NW_004624757.1, forward strand.
GAGCAGAAGAAAGGGCCAGTTCCCCCTGCACAAGGAAGGTCTGGTTGCAGAGAAGACTCCAGACAATTCATGAAGAATGAGGAGAAATTTACCAAGAGAGAACACTACGTCCCAGGTGGAAGAGTGTTTTAACAAGAGCATGGAAGTAGGAAATGGCATGGTGCCTTAGGGGTGGGTATAATGCTTTGGTGTGTGGAGAAGGTTGTAAGTCAAGTTAAATAATAAAATTGGGGCAAGACTAGAATTTGATCCCTTGAGCAACAGGGAGCCATTGTGAATTTTTCCTGTGTGTATGTGTATGTGTGTGTGTGTGGTAATGAGAACTGACCCCAGGGCCTTCACATTGAGCTACAATCCTCATCTCAGTTTTGAGACAGTGTCTCAGTCTCTAAGATGCCCAGGCTGGGCTTAAATTTGTGATCCTCCTTCCTCAGCCTCCCAGAGTGCTGGGATCACAGGTGTGTGCCACCATGCCTGGCTCCAATGTGATTTCTAAATTAAAAAGTTACATGCCAGGTGAGTACAATATTTTACAAAGTATTTGACAGTAGATAGATATGGGGAATGAGTGGAGACTGAGAAAACAGTTTGAAAGAATAGTTTAATATTTTAAGTAGAAAGCAATGTCTTCAACTAGGGCAGAATCTATAAGGATAGGAAAGGGAGAAGGGATTTCATAAATATTTTGGAAATACAGTTGGTAGCTTCTGTGATTCTCACAAACTTAAGCATAGAAAGGAAGAAGGAAGGCCAGGGATATGGTGCACTGTGAATGAGGGAAGAAATACGAGAGGCTGAAGTTGAAAAATAGAGGCAGGGACCAGAACACAAAGAACTTCTGCCATGAGGGGTCAGGCATTATAAAACTCTTGGGAGGAGGACACTGGAGGAGAGATATTAAGAATGTCTGATTTTCTTCCTCTCTCTCTCTCTCTCTCTGCCTCCCCCTGCCTTCCTACCTGCATGCCTTCCTTCCTTTCTCTCTGTTCTTTCTTCTTTGCTTTCTTTCTTTTTTTCCACAGTGATCCCAAAGATTGAACCCAGAACCTTGCACTAGGCAAGCACTCTACCACTGAGCTACATCCCCAACCCTAAAAAAGGGCTTTTATTTTGAGACATGGTCTCACTGTGTAGCCCAGGCTGGCCTTGAACTTGCAATCCTCTGGCCTCCCCCTCCAGAGTTGCTGGAATTACAGGTGTGGGCCACTGCACCCAACTTGATTTACATTTTAAGAACACCACTCTATTATGTGTATAGAATGGATTGTAAGAAGATGATAGTGGGTAGAGAAAGGCCCTTTAGAATCCTCCTGCGGTAGTCTGTGAGGGGTAGTAGTAATGATGAAGGTAGAAGAGAGAAATACTGGAATATGTGATTATGAAAGGTGTGTGAAGATAATGCTTTCCAGGTCCTTGCCGTTTCTTCATGTCTTTTGTGTAGACTATCTTTTCTGGGTGATATCCCTCTGCAGTGGAAACAATCTTGGAAGACAGAGAGGTTGTCTGCCTCAGAGCCAAGGACAGGCATGTTGAGTGGCCACTGTAAGCCTTGTGTTCCTCAGTGCAAGGTTCCTCTTCAGTAAAACAGTGTCAGCTGAGCCTCTCCTTGCATTGTCCTGTGGGAATTGGGGCTTGAGGGAGTTATAGCTGATACTCTGGCTATAGCTGCTGAAGAAAAAACAACTTTGGCTCTAACGCCAAGGTCTTCTTTCTTCTGCTGGAATCCACAAAATCGAGAAAGTCTACCTTGTTAGCTTGCAGGTGATATAAGATCTCAGACCCTTCAGAGTTCTTGCCAAGAGCCTTAGACTTCCTGATGAAGGGGAGGGTGAATATCAGAGAACCGAGAAGAAGTGAGGCATTGCAAGAGGTGATTCCTGGTGACACATGCAGAGGCCTGAGACACAGGTTTGTTGTAAGCCAAGACAATTCATATGAGAGAGAGTCAACCACAATAAGGAAAAGTCAGATCTTGGTCCCGGGGTAAAGGACAGAACTTTTATCATCGGGAAGGTGACATAACATCAAGGTAGGCCTGCAGTACCAGAAGTGGGCTAGAATACTGCACTGAGTGTCCCTTATTTAGAAAGAGGGACCATGGTGAACAAGAGCTAAGAACAAGAGTAAAGCTAAGAACAAGAGTAAAGGAAGGAAAACTCAGGCAGGGAAACCCAGGCATATACATAAATGCAAGAGTAGGAAAGCATGGACAAGGTGGTAAGATCTTAGAGAAAGAAGTTAACGTTTTTTGTAATTTTACTTGCCAAAAGGGTATGAAAAAAAAAAAAAGGAGAGAGTCAAAGGAAGACATTTGTCACACTGGGAAGAATGTGGGCACAGAGTTCTGGCTGAGGGACACTAGCCCTGCTATGGCTGAATAAGGAAGCACTGCGATGTCTACTCACTGGAGAGAAAGCAGGTTTGGGCTTGGTGTGCTTATGTTCTTAGTGTGCTGCAAATCTGGATTGGTCTTAGAACTGAGGAGAAGTGGGAAGGGAGTCTGTGGACCTAGGAAAGCCAGAGATAGCAGAAATCCTTCTCTGTAAATGCTTTCATGTTTCTCAGCCCTGCATTCCACAGACCTTCTGATGTGCTTCTCATGTCTACCTTATTTGTGTTGTAAACAGTTGGTATGTACAAGGGTTTTGTCCTGAGAACTTTTTAACTGTTTCTGAGATATGTTTCCCTCATGAAACCTGTTTCTTAAATACATTAGCAGGTAGTTATTTGTTAGGAATAGTTTCAAGAGGAAATAACAGATTACCTGACTAGCTGTGTCTTAAGCAATAAAGGCATTTAATTATTTCGTTCATCAAGAAAAGGGAAGAGCTGGGTGTGGTGAACACACATGTAATACCCAGTGCTCTGGAGGCTAAGGCAGGGGGATTGCCAGGAGTTTGAGGCCAGCCTGGACTACATAATGAGCTTAAAGCCAGCCTGATCTCCGTAATGAGACTCTGACTTCAAATAAATAAATAAATACGGGAAAAGCCAGGCATGGTGGCACACACTGCAATTCCAACTACTTAAGAGGCTGAGGCAAGAGGATCACAAGTTTGAGGCCAGCCTGGGCAACTTATTGAGACCCTGCCTAAAATAACATGGGCTGGGGATGTAGCTCAGCACTCCCTGGAACAAAAATCTCCTGTACCAAACTAACAATGATAATAATAGTAATAATAATAATAATAATAATAGGCAGGGTTTCATGATGAAACTGCAGTATCTCCAAGGACCCTGGTTTTCCCCCCTTTTATACAATCTCTTAATGTCAGTAAGGCTTGTTTGTGCTCTCATGGTAGCAATTTTGCCGTCACTGCTTCTCATCTGGTTCACAGCAGTTAGCAATAGTAGAGGCCTTTGTTCCTGAGGCGCAGTGTGCTCACCCGGGAAGCCCATTGATTTTCCAGAAGCAATGAGCTCTCTCTAACTCCATCCCTTTAACTAGAAGTGGGTCCAGAAATGGCAGCTGCCATTGGTCACATGCAGTTGGGTCACATGTCTGTCTCAGACCAATCACTAGTGAAGGGAAGGGGATTCCCGTGGGCCCATGTTCTGAGACTGCCCTGTGTGTTAACATCAACTTGAAATCTTAACAAAGTTTAATTGTTCCTCAACTTTTCCACTCCTGAATGAGCTAAGGGATTAGCTAGCATACTTCACTCTCATGTCATGGGAGGTTCCTTCTTCAGGGGCACTCTAGTGATTCTCAGACACAGATTGGCATGGTTTATATCTAGATGCCCCCCCCAAATCCTCATGCACTCAACAGTGGGGCTACTGGGAGTGACTGGGTCATGGGTGTGATACTGTATTAGTCCACTGATTGGTTTAGCACAGAAGTGGGTATGGCTGAATGAATTTACTGGAGGTGGAAGGTCTAATCTTGGGTGTGAGTAGCACCAACCAATAGTTTTAAATCCTGAATAGAATAAAAAGTTAGAGGAAGGCTTGTTCCTGGCTGCTTCCTTCCTGCCTTGCCATTAATTGTTTCTCCTCTGCGATGTGCCTCTACCATGCCACCCTGCCTTGGAGCCAGCCGACAATGGACTGCAACTTCTACAAACTGAGCTAAAATAAAGGTTCTTTCTTCAACTTGTGGGTATTGGGTATTGTGCCACAGTGACAAGAACTTGACTAAGACATTGATCTTTAAAATACAATTTAGTTTCTCATCCTGCATTTAGGATGATTATTTCTACTTTTAGGTAGTGAACTAACTTCTACTAAAGCACATATTCATGTGCATGTATTAGGAAATAGAACAGAGTACCTGTGTCCCCTCTGAGCATGATGGTGCCACCTGAGCATCTATAATTTCAAGTATGTAATATCAGACTATGTGAGCCAATCAGATTATCAATTTTCACTAAGCAAAAGTGGCGGTATCTGGAAGTAAACTGTTGTTCTCTTCATAACCAAATAAAAGTATGACTTTATTGCTGGTAGTTTTAAAGTGACTGGTCAGTCTTTTTGTGATTCATTGTCCTTTTCTAGTGTTCCCTTTGAGCACTAGCACAGCATGGAGATTACAACCTCAGCAGGTGCTGCAGGGATGTAGAAGAAATAAATGTTAGGAAGCAAGAAGCACTTCAAGCTCTATTCTGATTCTATAACTTGCCACTTAGAGATTAACCATTAGTTTCGGGATTATTCCTCTGCCTGTTGACTTTTTCAAAAATTTCCAAAAGGTATAAAAATAATCCCTTTTTATTAGCAATTTACTTGATGCTCTATGCCGGAGAATGGAGGAGGAAAAAATCTGATCTTCTCAATCTTTCTTTCTTTCTTTCTTTCTTTCTTTCTTTCTTTCTTTCTTTCTTTCTTTCTTTCTTTCTTTCTTTCTTTTTTTTGTACCAGGGATCAAACTCAGGCCCTTGTGCTTGCGAGGCAGGTGGTGGAACCACTGAGCTAAATCCCTGGCCCTGATCTTCTCAATCTTGCTATGACTTTCAACCCAAGGCAGGCTGGGGGAACAGGCAGTCTCATGAAGCTTTCATTTTATTGGCCCGTTGGTTTATTTATATGCTTGTTTTAATGTAATAGATGAAACATGTTCCTGCTGGTTTGCATTGGTCTATTGACTGGGCAAACACGAAGGATCCAGGTTTCATTGCTTTGTTTTACTCTGGGGCTCCTTAAAAAGAAGAGATCCTCAAGGTCAGGTTTCAGTACATTTAGAGCAGTGGGGGCAAACGTGTGGCATATGTGCCACAGTGGGCTATTGGTTATCACTGAAAGCTCTAAAAGATTTGCCATCACCGGTATGGAGGTTTTTGTGGAAGCCATGGCAGAAAGGAGGTGGTAGGAGAAGCAGGTGACTGTGACTTGTATATAGCTTGGGACAGTACACACAACATAGAGCACAGGGATTTACTAGAAGATCTTCCCGCTCTGACATTCTAAAATATCATCAAGTTAATCCCAACCAAGTAATATATTTATACATTATTCTCTGATTTTGTGTGTGTAAATGAAAGAACCTCAGTTCTACCTACAGTTTTCCTACACCATTTTACTTTTCATTTATCAGAAATTTAAGATAAAAGAAAAGTATGCTAGAAAGTAATAAGAGAAAAATTTTGAGGTGTCCTAAATTTAATTGCAAGGAATAGAAGGTCAAGGAGGGGAAAGACAAGGGAGTTCAGAGTTATGGCCAAACCAGCAAAAGAACAGTTCCACATTCCGAAGGGTCTGTCACCACCTGACTCAGCCCAGTGGCCAATCACGAGGTGCCACTGCATCTGCTCACTTTGCAGCAGGTCCATAAGCGGTGGACTGCTTCCCACCCCAAGCTTTCTCCCACCCCTCTTGTCTAAAGCCACTGTAGGTTCATTGTAAACAAATTATGCTTTTCTTCCTCAGTGTTTTGTTATAAAAATGCTCCTGGATGTAGGTCCACTGGGTTATCTAACCCTGCTGGTTGGTCATTGAAGGAACTTGCTCCACAACTTGGTCCTTTTCTGGCTGGATTGTTAACAGCTCAGTGGGCCTTGTGTTTCAGAGACCCCCCAGTCTCAAGAGTCTCAGTTTAACAGAAGACTGTTCACATTTCTACCACCCAGGATTCACCGGTTTTAATATACTTCCCTCCCACCCTCCCTCCCTTCCTATGGTCCTTTCAATTTAATAACTCTTTTTTAAAAAGATATACTTTGATTATAAAGAATTCAAACATAAAGCAACTGGATGAGGAGGGAGAACTTTTTCTGTCACTTGATTTCTCTTCTAACTTTGTTAGGTTTTCAACACTGCCAGCACTACGAGGTTCGAAGGTGGTCTGTGCCAGAGGCTCAGCAGAGTGGGTCAGGCAGTGAAAGGCCCTGAAGACTCGCCCACCAGGTCTCTGTCCAGCAATAGGTGCTTGCTGGAACATTTCAGCGTGTTCTTTTGCATAAATGGTGATGCTCTGAATGTTATTTCCATTTAATTTATTTTGGACAGGATTAGTTTTTTCTTAGGTACTAACTCAATGAGAAAATAAAGCTATAAGATCTTTTCTTGCACATGACTGGTATTTGCAAACAAAATTTTTTTTTATAAATTCACCTTTAAACACAACCAGTTGTGCAGGTTTCTTTAGCCATGTTACATTTTAAACATTACACAATAAACACTAATCCTCCAAACTTTCACATCACTGTTTTCTAATACAAATATTAAAAAGTTGGGAGTTTTGGCAGTTAGCTCCAGGTCTCATGTGGTGTAATCATTGCCAGATTGTCAAGCCTAGACTAATTGGTCAAGTCTAAAGAAATAGTTATTTCTTGGTGTTTGCTTTGTATCGGCTACAATGGGCAAAGATACATATGCGTGGTGCCAATGTGTTTGTCTTTCTTTGTCTTATTTTTTCTTTAAAAATATTGTCAGTGACTGTATTTGAACACAATGATTTCTTAGTGTGTGATTGTACAGTAGTGAGTGAAAGTGGAATGTTTCCTTTTGAAAGGGGGAGCACTGACCCCTTTGTATTGTGAGATTTAAGTTATAACTTATTAAAGACTTTTAGTAATTACTGTTTTTGTCAAATACCTTTCTTGGGATATCATTTGTAATGTGATTTTTTTGTTTGTTTAAGTTGCTGATTTAGGTTAACAGTATGTTTTAGGAGACTAAAGCTTTTTTTTCTGGTCTGCACAGTCAGCCATTCAGAACAAGAGGGCCTGATCATATAGAAGTCCCTTTAAAAAAAATTCAGATGAGAACAGAGGTAGCATGGAAAGTCACACCATCTGTGACTTTCAGTAGGTAACTACAGAGCTGTAGTGCCATTTGAAACTGTGAATTTCCAATAAATCTGATCACTTGTCTTTATTTTTAAAAAAAGAATTCAAAAACTGCAGAAAAATATAAGCATGAAAGAAAGAAAAACCCAATCTAAATCCCATAGCCTAAAAAAACCACATTAATAATTAACATTAGATGAACATCAGTTGAAATGTTTCACTATGCATACAGAAATAACTAGATATGTAAAAATCCTTGTGTAAAATTAAATGATATTACAGGTGCTGTGTCAAATTTAATTTTACTTGAGTATTAATAAGAAAGAAAGCTTCAGTGAAAGAGAATGCTTAAAAATATATACACACATATATAAACATATAAACACATATATAATACATATATTTATGCTATACACATACATCTGAAGAGATACTATTTACTTAAAAACTACTTTAAGGCTAAAATATAGTTTTAAAATAACTTTTTAAAATTTGTATTATGGAGCTGAGTGTGGTGGCTCATGCCTGTAATCCCAGCACTTGGGAGACTGAGGCAGGAGGATCACTGAGAGTTCAAGACCAATTTGGGCTACATAGTGAGTTCAAGACCAGCCTGAACTACATAGCAAGACTCTGTCTAAATAAATAAATTAATTAATTAAAATTGGTATTGCTAAGAATCAAAATGACAGAGTAGCAATCAACAGCAAAAGTTAGCCTCTATATTTGCAGACACAAGGTAAACCCCAAGGCTGGAGCTCCAGGGGAAAACAGTGAGCCAGGCCAGCAGGACTGGCCCCAAGAGGAGCCCACAGCTGTTGTGACTGCAAAAGTAGTGTGGGGTTTTGCTTCAAGATGTCTACTACATGAAAAGAAACAACTGGAGAAGGTATCTATTGCAGTGCCCACCATATTGCAGGAGTGTTTAATCAGGCACCAATTCAAGAAGGGGTTGATTATTTAAGACTCAGACTCAGAACAACTGGAAAACAACTTCACTTGAAGGTTCCCAGTGTAACATGCTCACAGTGCCTGGGTGAGAGATAGTCATAAAAGGCAGTCACAGACAAGGAACAATTTAGACATAGAGTCCTTGAGAAGTTTAAGCTCAGGCTGGGAAGAACACAGATTCTACCCTCTGTGGTGAGAAGGCAGGCTCAAGCCTGTATTGTACTCCGAAATGACTGGTCTGAAAGTGCTGGCATTAAGTACAACAGGCTCTTGAACACTTGCACTGCTTCCTCCACCCAGCACAAATCAGATGATTGCTCTCCCCATTTACCAGCATGAGCAAGGATATGCCTTAGCTTGGACAGTTGCCACAGCCTGGGGTAAATGGACAGAAGGGGATCTAGAACAGGGAAGCACCTCACAAATTCACAGCCCATAAAGTGAGGCAGAGAAAACCATGACTGGCTAGATTTCAAGACTACAGATATTGTAAAGAAACCACTAATTGAAAAATATAGAGAATTTTTTCTTTTTTGACTCTTTTTTCCTCTCTTTCTTCTTCACTGGTTTTGGGGGACTTGGGGAATTTTCCTGTTTTTGTTTTTCTTTATTTTTTCTCTTTATTCTCCTTATTTTTTCTCCTATTTTTGTTTTATCTTCTTTTTCTTGTTTGTTCATTCCTGTTACTTTTATCTGGTCCTATTAATATCCTTCTACTCCTTAATAGAATCCTTTATCTCAATTTTCTCTCCTTATCCTCCATTGTTTAATTTTTCCATTTTTTTCTTTCCTTCTTCTGTTTCATTCTTCTGTTCCCACTCTATCTTTACTAGTGTAACCATTAAGCTTTATTAATCTTTAGATAGTTAGCTAACTCTATGATAGTACCTTTGAATTCTTTTCTATCATTAATGGAGGTATAGTTGTTGCATTTACTGGAAATACTGTATGTCAATATTTGGTTTGTCTTTAGTGTTCATATTATGATTATAGATTTTTTTCCCCTATGGGTAAGGGTAGTTAGTATATTATTTGTTCTTATGGTATGTCAATGTCCAGTTTATCTTGGATGATATAATTGTTGCTAATTTAATTACTTTTGCCAAGGTGGCATAGTTGTTGCTATTAATAGATTTTTTGTATATGCTAATACCTGGATTATCATTATATCATTAACAATGCTATGGTCCTTTCCACAGAACTGGGGATTGGGCCAATTATACTGCATACCTCCCTTTCAAATTGACAGAAGTGGTTGGATCTTGAAATAGAGGCAAAAGCCTATAGTTAGCCATGCCTAGAGTGTATCACTGAAAAATAATCACTAACTAAAGATATCTCCATGCTAGCAACAAAATTTTTCTACTACTAGCACCCAAAAACCTCAGCACAAAACAAAACAAAGAGAAAAAAATAAACTTGTGGAAAGATGAGGCAACAAATGACTCCAAAAACTCCCAAATCACCCAAAACTGATCCATGAGTTATCAAGGGAAAGGAAATCAAAAGCCACATCTTAAAATTATTTGAAAGGATAGCAAAGGGAATTCAAAAAGAGATAAATAGGGGCCAGGGATTTAGCTCAGTGGTTTCACTGCCTGCTGCACAAGTGCAAGGACCCAAGTTCAATTCCCAGTACCAAAAACAAAACAAAACAAAAAAAGAGATAAATAGGGTGATCAGAGAACTCAAAGAAGCTATCATTAAACATATAAATCGGTTTAATAAAAAAAGATCAGAGCTTACAGAAAACACTAATAAAAACCTAACTGAGCTAAACAAAATGATACAAAACATGAATACCCCAATTAGAAAAGAATTAGAGTCCACAAAAAGTTTCCAAACAGAAACGTAGGAGATTAAAAATTATACTGAAAGTATGGATACCAAAAGCAACCAATATGAGGACAGAGTGTCATTACTAGAAGACAGGGTTGTTGTAAGAGACCAATTATTCAGAGATACTTTAAAATAACAAGAGAACATAAAAAATGGATTGAATAGGCTGGGCATGGTGGCACTTGCCTGTAATCCTAGCACTTGGGAGGCTGAGGCAGGAGATCACTGCAAGTTTGAGGCCAGCCTGCACTACAAAGTGAGTTCAGGGCCAGCCTGAACCACAAAACAAGACTCTGTCTCCAAAAAAACCAAAAAAAAAAAAAAAAAAAAAAGGGATGCAATAGCTTTCATATGATGCAAAGAAGACTAATCTAAGATTAATTAGAATGAATAAGAAATCAGAAGACTGCACACACGGCATAAATAAATCTTTTTTTTTATTTTTTACAGAAATAATAGCAGAAAACTTTCCAAGTGTGAGGAAAGAATTTAACATACAGATAAGTGAAGGATATAGAACCCCAAGTAGCCACAATCAAAAAGAACCTGTCTAAAATCCCAGAAATCCAACATGGAAACAGAATCTTAAAATCTGTTACAGAAAAGCAATAAATCACTAATAGAAGTAAACCCATTCGAAATACATCAGATTTCTCAACACAAACTGTAAAGGCCAGGAGAGCATAGGGTGAAATGTTTCAGGTCCTAAAAGAAAGCAACTTCCAACCCAGACTTATATATCTTGCAAAACTATCCTCAAAATTGATGGAGAAGTAAATGAATTCCATGACAAAGAACACCTTAAGTAATTCATGATCACCAAACCAGCACTACAAAAATTTCTCAAGGCTATAATAGAAAGAGACAGTGAAACCAACAATGCTAAAATGTCTAATAGAATGAATACACCAGGCAGGGTGAGGAACAAAAAAAAAAAAAAAAAAAGAGGAAATCAGCAACAGGAAAATCATGCAAGGCCAGGAATGAGGCCATATATCTTAGCAGTAATTCTCAATGTGAATGGTCTGTTCCCCAATCAAAAGACAACTTCATAAAACACGCTTCACAGGACACAAAAGATCAGATAAAAATCCACACAATTATAGTGGGGGATCTTAATACCCCACTGTCACAAATAGGCAGAACTAGACAAAAAGTGAACAAAGAAATATCAGAGTTGAACAAAACCTTCAAATAAGTGGACTTAATAGATATCTACAGAGTTTCCCACCCAACAACAACAATACACATGTTCTTTTCTGTAGCACATGAAACTTTCTCTAAAATAGGCTACATGCTAGCCCATAAAGCGTGCTTAAGTAAAAGATAAAAGAGTCAAAATTATCCCTGCATATTGTCAGATTATGGCAAAATGAAACTTGAATCAATGACAAAAGAAACCACATAAATTATGCAAACACATGGAAATTAAATAAGATGCTCTTGAATAATCAATGGATCACAGAAGAAATTAAGGAAGACATTGGAAATGAAATGATAATGCCAATATGACACAGGGACCTATGGGACACAATGAAAATAGATGTAAGACGGAATTTTATAGCTATGAATGCCCACATCAGAAAAACAAAGCAGGCCCAAATAAATAACCTAATGAGGCAGCTCAGGGTCATAGAAAAACAAGAACAATCCAAATCCAAAGCTAGTACAAGGAAGGAAATTATAAAGATCAGAGCAGAAATTAGTGAAATTGAAACTTGAAAAACAATACAAAAATATCAGTGAATCAAAGAGTTGGTTGTTTGAAAGAATAAACAAAATAGACAAACCTCAGCCAATTTTATTAAAAACAGGAAAGAAAAAACACAAATCAATGCAATTGAAAATGGAAATCAAAATCACAATTGACAATGCCAATATCCAAAAGATTACTAGTAACTAGTTTGAGAACTTGTAATTTAATAAATTGGAGAATTCAGAATAAATGGACAAATTCCTAGATATATATGAATTACCAAAACTGAACCAAGAAGATACAAAAACCTTGAACAATCCAATAACAGGAAATTGAATTGAAGAAGTAATAATTTTTAAAAACCTGCCAACTAAGAAAAATTCAGGCCCTAATTAGCTCACTGCAGCATTCTACAAGAACTTTAGGGAAGATCTAATTCCAACACTCCTCAAAATTTTTAATGAAATGGAAAGGGAAGGAATACTCCCAAAGTCATTCCTGGAAGCTAACATTACCCTGATTAAAAAGCCAGAAAAGAACCCAACTAAAAAAGAGAACTATAATTCAATCACTTTAATGAACATAGACATAAATATTCTCAACAAGATATTCGCAAAAAGAACACAACCAATCATCAAAAAGATCACTACCAAGTAAGATTCATCCCAATGATGTGTCAATGAATCAACATACACAAATCAATAAATTTAATGTATCACACAAACAGAAACAAGGATAAAAATAATTTGATCATCTCAATTGATGTAGAAAAGTCCTTTGACAAAGCTGAACATCCAGTCATATAAAGGCCCTGAAGAAAATAGGTAAAAAAGGATCTTATCTCAATCTGATAAAAGTCATGTATGACAAACCAATGACCAACATCATATTCAATGGAGAAAGCTTTTCCTCCTAAATCAGAAACAAGACAAGGATGTCTACTATCACCACTCCTGTTCATTATAGCTCTTGGCATGTTAAAGAACTCAGGCAAGAGAAAGAAATAAAAGACATGTGTATTGAAAACCAAAGAAGTCAAATTATTATTCACAGATTACATGATCTTCTACATACCCCAAAAATTTTACCAAAAGGCTTCTAGAATTAATAACCAAATTCAGTAGCATAGCAGAATACAAAATCAACACATGAAAATCAGCAGTGATCCTGTACACTAATAATAAACTCACTAAGAAAGAAATTAGGAAAACAATACCATTCACGATAGGATCAAGAAAAAATAAATACTTAGGAATTAACCTACCAAGGATATGAAAGACCTCTACAATGAAAACTACAGTACTCTGAAAAAGGATGTCAAAGAGGACATTAGAAAATGAAAAGATATCTCCTGTTCCTGGATAGGAAACACCAACATTGTTCAAAATGGTCATACTTCCAAAACTGATATACAGACTAAATGTATTCCCAATCAAAATACCCATATCATTACTCACAGAACCAGAAAAAAGTCTTTCACCATGTATAAACTAAAATAAAAATGGATCAAATCTAAATGTTAAATCAGAAACAATTTGCTGGAAAATAAAACAGATAAAACTCTTGAAGACATAGACATAGGCAAGGACTTTCTGAATGGAACAAGAAATAATACCAAGAATCAACAAATGGGTTCATATCAAATTAGTAAGTTCTTGCACTGCAAAGAAAACAACAAACAGAGTGAAGAGACACTAGAAAAAGGGGGAAATTTTTGTTGCCTATTTCTTGGACAGAGGACTAATACCTAGAATATTTAAAGAACTCAAAAAAATTAAACAGCCCCTCAAAAAAGACCCAATCAAAAAACAAACCAAATGAATAGATACTTCTTTGAAGAAGTATAAGCGGCCAATAAATACATGAAAAAATGTTTAACATCTCTGGCCATTAAAGAAATGCAAATTAAAGTGGCATTGATATTTCATCTTACTCCAGAAAGAATAGCTATAATCAAAGAATCAAATAATAAAAAATGCTGGTGAGGAAGAAAGAAAAGGAATGCTTTTACATTGATGAGGGGAATGTAAACCAGTATAACCATTATGAAAATCATTACGGAGATTCTTTTAAAAAAGAAACCCTAAAACTAGAAATTCCATTTGGCCCAGCTATTCCCCTCCTAGGTATCTTCCTGAAAGAGTTAAAGACATCATATTATAGTGATACATGGATACCCATGTTTATAGCAGCACAATTCATACTAGCTAAATCTTGGAAGCAGCCTATATGTTCATCAACAGATGATTGGATAAAGAGAATATGCCATTTATACCAAAGGAGTACTTACTACTTAATCATATTATTGTTTTTATACTGCAGTCTTATAACGTTTACATTTTGTTCTTATTAATTCTCCATTTAAATTTACTCAGTGCTTCCATGAGCTTTTACCACACTTTATTTTCTATTCTCTATTTCATTTGGATTCTTTTCTTTCTTTCTTTCTTTCTTTTTTTCTTTTTGGTACTGGGGATCTGGGGATCAAACTCCAGTCCTTGCGCTTGCGAGGCAGGCGGCGGAACCATTAACGTAAATCCTGGGCACTCATTTGGACTCTTGAAGGCTGGATTTAATAAATACTCTTTTTCTAAGGGACTTATAGTGCTGTATTTCTTAGTTTCTCTCTTTGAGAGTACTACCCATTGCACTTGTACTGGAACATGTTGGTTTGTTATGTTTTCTTTGTCCTCAGAACTTTGTAAACATTTCATAAACTTCTAGCCCTGAAGTTTTATGTTAATTAGATTAAGAGCCTACACTAATTTTCTGAATAGAATAGTTGTATTTATTTATTAATTTATTCATTCATTTATTTATTATCTGTAACCTGAAGCTCAATAATTTAACTGCTGTGTGTGTCAGGCTTAAAGTTTCTGTATAAAATTTTGCTCCAATGTAGTTGATATCCTACAATTGTCATTTTTATCTTCCATATTTTAAAGAAAAATTTGTTTATTTGAATGCAACTTTTTTCCCATTAATTTTATTGTTACATTTGAGGTATAAAATGCAGTTATATTCATCATTGGGATCTTGTACCTTTACATGATGTGTCTTGGTTCCTCTTTTTCTCCCCTTCCACTGCCCTCCCTTCACCCCCTCCATCCTTCCATATTTGCAAAGACTTTG